>JASGCC010001059.1:0-44396 GCA_030067915.1 Hydractinia echinata | reverse complement strand
CTTAATTGAATGATTTTGGACTTTGACCTTATAAATGTGATAAATGACTGAGAATTGGACTCCAAGAAATAACATTCTTCTTAATTTGACATGATTGCTGGAACTCAGCAATTACACTGGGCGCTGTGTAGCGCTTTATTTAAAAATTTAGATAAATAAGTCATTTTTTACTGTGGACAATCCTAGCGTTAGCGCGCTGAAGAAATAGAGACAGTTTCAAAAACTACATTTCATTGAGTTTCTAACGGTATCAGTCCGTTGAGTTACAACGGTTGCGTCACATATTCGTACCAACATGTATTTAGCGATATTTTTCTGATATTACTAGGTTGCATCGCTTTTAACAGTGAAACGATTGTCTGTGGACTTAATTAAACTGATTTTGGACTTTAACCTTATAAATGTGATAAATGGAGACAATTGGACTCCAAGAATAACATTCTTTCTAATTTGACATGATTGCTGGAACTCAGCATTACACTGGGCGCTGTGGTAACGCTTTATTTTAAAAATTTTAGATAAATAAGTCATTTTTACTGTGGACCAATCCTAGCGTAGCGCGGCTGAAAAATAGAGACAGTTTCAAAAACTACATTTCATTGAGTTTCTAACGGTATCAGTCGTTTGAGTTAACGGTTGCGTCATATATTCGTACCAACATGTATTTAGCGATATTTTCTGATATTATAGGTTGCATCGCTTTTAACAGTGAAACGATTGACTGTGGGACTTAATTGAACTGATTTTGACTTTGACCTTATAAATGTGATAAATGAGACAATGGACTCCAAGAAATAACATTCTTTCTAATTTGACATGATTGCTGGAACTCAGCATTACACTGGGCGCTGTGTAACGCTTTATTTAAAAATTTAGATAAATAAGTCATTTTACTGTGGAACAATCCTGGCCGTTAGCGCGCGCTGAAAAATAGAGACAGTTTCAAAAACTACATTTCATTGAGTTTCTAACGGTATCAGTCCGTTTGAGTTACAACGGTTGCGTCACATATTCGTACAACATGTTTAGCGATATTTTTCTGATATACTAGGTTGCATCGCTTTTAACAGTGAAACGATTGACTGTGGGACTTAATTGAACTGATTTTGGACTTTGACCTTATAAATGTGATAAATGACACAATTGGACTCCAAGAAATAACATTTTCTTAATTTGACATGATTGCTGGAACTCAGCGATTACACTGGGCGCTGTGGTAGCGCTTTATTTAAAAATTTAGATAAATAAGTCATTTTTTACTGTTGGGACCAATCCTAGCCGTTTAGCACGCGCTTGAAGAAATAGAGACAGTTTCAAAAAACTACATTTCATTGACTTTCTAACGGTATCAATCCGTTTGAGTTACAACGGTTGCGTCACATATTCGTACCAACATGTATTTAGCGATATTTTCCGATATTACTAGGTTGCATCGCTTTTAACATGAAAACGATTGACTGTGGGACTTAATTGAACTGATTTTGACTTTGACCTTATAAATGTGATAAATGAGACAATTGGACTCCAAGAAATAACATTCTTCTAATTTGACATGATTTGCTGGGAACTCAGCGATTACAATGGGCGCTGTGGTAAGCGCTTTATTTAAAAATTTTAGATAAATAAGTCATTTTTACTGTGGGACCAATCCTAGCCGTTAGCGCGCGCTGAAGAAATAGAGACAAGTTTTCAAAACTACATTTCATTGACGTTCTAGACGGTATCAGTCCGTTTGAGTTACAACGGTTGCGTCACATATTCGTACCAACATGTATTTAGCGATATTTTCTGATATTACTAGGTTGCATCGCTTTTAACAGTGAAACGATTGACTGTGGGACTTAATTGAACTGATTTTGGACTTTGACCTTATAAATGTGATAAATGAGACAATTGGACTCCAAGAAATAACATTCTTCTTAATTTGACATGATGCTGGAACTCAGCGATTACACTGGGCGCTGTGGTAGCGCTTTATTTAAAATTTAGATAAATAAGCTCATGTTTTTACTGTGGGAACCAATCCTAGCCGTTAGCGCGCGCTGAAGAAATAGAGACAGTTTCAAAAAACTACATTCATTGACTTTCTAACGGTATCAGTCCGTTGAGTTACAACGGTTGCGTCACATATTTCGTACCAACATGTATTTAGCGATATTTTTCTGATATTACTAAGGTTGCATCGCTTTTAACAGTGAAAGATTGACTGTGGGACTTAATTGAACTGATTTGGACTTTGACCTTATAAATGTGATAAATGAGACAATTGGACTCCAAGAAATAACATTCTTCTTAATTTGACATGATTGCTGGAACTCAGCGATTACACTGGGCGCTGTGGTAGCGCTTTTATTGAAAAATTTAGATAAATAAGTCATTTTTTACTGTGGGACCAATCCTAGCCGTTAGCGCCGCTGAAGAAATAGAGACAGTTTTCAAAAACTACATTTCATTGACTTTCTAACGGTATCAGTCCGTTTGAGTTACAACGGTTTGCGTCACATATTCGTACCAACCATGTATTTAGCGTATATTTTTCTGATATTACTAGGTTGCATCGCTTTTAACAGTGAAACGATTGACTGTGGGACTTAATTGAAACTGATTTTGGACTTTGACCTTATAAATGTGATAAATGAGACAATTGGACTCCAAGAAATAACATTCTCTTTAATTTGACATGATTGCTGGAACTCAGCAATTACACTGGGCGCTGTGGTAGCGCTTTATTTAAAAATTTAGATAAATAAGTTCATTTTTTACTGTGGGACCAATCCTAGCCGTTAGCTCGCGCTGAAGAAATAGAGACAGTTTCAAAACTACATTTCATTGACTTTCTAACGGTATCAGTCGTTTGAGTTACAACGGTTGCGTCACATATTCGTACCAACATGTATTTAGCGATATTTTTTCTGATATTACTAGGTTGCATCGCTTTTAACAGTGAAACGATTGACTGTGGGACTTAATTGACTGATTTTGGACTTTGACCTTATAAATGTGATAAATGAGACAATTGGACTCCAAGAAATAACATTCTTCTTAATTTGACATGATTGCTGGAACTCAGCGATTACACTGGCGCTGTGTAGCGCTTTATTTAAAATTTAGATAAAATAAAGTTCATTTTTACTGTGGGACCAATCCTAGCCGTTAGCGCCGCTGAAGAAATAGAGACAGTTTCAAAAACTACATTTCATTGACTTTCTAAACGGTATCAGTCCGTTTGAGTTACAACGGTTTGCGTCACATATTCGTACCCAACATGTATTTAGCGATATTTTTCTGATATTACTAGGTTGCATCGCTTTTAACAGTGAAACGATTGACTGTGGGACTTAATTGAAACTGATTTTGACTTTGACCTTATAAATGTGATAAATGAAACAATTGGACTCCAAGAAATAACATTCTTCTTAATTTGAACATGATTGCTGGAACTCAGCGATTTACACTGGGCGCTGTGGTAGCGCTTTATTTAAAAAATTTAGATAAATAAAGTCATTTTTTACTGTGGGACCAAATCCTAGCGTTAGCGCGCGCTGAAGAATAGAGACAGTTTCAAAAACTACATTTCATTGACTTTCTAACGGTATCAGTCCGTTGAGTTACAACGTTGCGTCAACATATTCGTACCAAACATGTATTTAGCGATATTTTTTCTGATATTACTAGGTTGCATCGCTTTTAACCAGTGAACGATTGACTGTGGGACTTAATTGAACTGATTTTGGACTTTGACCTTATAAATGTGATAAATGAGACAATTGGACTCCAAGAAATAACATTCTTCTTAATTTGACATGATTGCTGGAACTCAGCAATTACACTGGGCGCTGTGGTAGCGCTTTTATTTAAAAATTTAGATAATAAAGTCATTTTTTACTGTGGACCAATCCTAGCCGTTAGCGCGCGCTGAAGAAATAGAGACCAGTTTCAAAACTACATTTCATTGACTTTCTAACGGTATCAATCCGTTTGAGTTAAACGGTTGCGTCAACATATTCTGTACCAACATGTTATTTAGCATATTTTTCTGATATTACTAGGTTGCATCGCTTTTAACAGTGAAACGATTGACTGTGGGGACTTAATTGAACTGATTTGGACTTTTGACCTTATAAATGTGATAAATGACACAATTGGACTCCAAGAAATAACATTCTTCTAATTTGACATGATTGCTGGAACTCAGCAATTACTGGGCGCTGTGGTAACGCTTTATTTAAAATTTAGATAAATAAGTCATTTTTTACTGTGGAACCAATCCTAGCCGTTAGCGCGCGCTGAAAAATAGAGACAGTTTCAAAAACTACATTTCATTGAGTTTCTAACGGTATCAGTCCGTTTGAGTTACAACGGTTGTGCATCACATATTCGTACAACATGTATTTAGCGATATTTTTCTGATATTACTAGGTTGCATCGCTTTTAACAGTGAACACGATTGACTGTGGGACTTAATTGAACTGATTTTGGACTTTGACCTTATAAATGTGATAAATAATGAGACAATTGGACTCCAAAGAAATAACATTCTTCTTAATTTGACATGATTGCTGGAACTCAGCATTACACTGGGCGCTGTGTAGCGCTTTATTTAAAAATTTAGATAAATAAGTCATTTTTTACTGTGGGACCAATCCTAGCCGTTAGGCGCGCTGAAGAAATAGAGACAGTTTCAAAAACTACATTTCATTGACTTTCTAACGGTATCAGTCCGTTTGAGTTACAACGGTTGCGTCACATATTCGTACCAACATGTATTTAGCGATATTTTTCTGATATTACTAGGTTGCATCGCTTTTAACAGTGAAACGATTGACTGTGGGACTTAATTGAACTGATTTTGGACTTTGACCTTATAAATGTGATAAATGAACAATTGGACTCCAAGAAATAACATTCTTCTTAATTTGACATGATTGCTGGAACTCAGCGATTACACTGGGCGCTGTGGTAGCGCTTTATTTAAAAATTTAGATAAATAAGTCATTTTTTACTGTGGGACCAATCCTAGCCGTTAGCGCGCTGAAGAAATAGAGACAGTTTCAAAAACTACATTTCATTGACTTTCTAACGGTATCAGTCCGTTTGAGTTACAACGGTTGCGTCACATATTCGTACCAACATGTATTTAGCGATATTTTTCTGAATTACTAGGTTGCATCGCTTTTAACAGTGAAACGATTGACTGTGGGACTTAATTGAACTGATTTTGGACTTTGACCTTATAAATGTGATAAATGACACAATTGGACTCCAAGAAATAACATTCTTCTTAATTTGACATGATTGCTGGAACTCAGCGATTACACTGGGCGCTGTGGTAGCGCTTTATTTAAAAATTTAGATAAATAAGTCATTTTTTACTGTGGGACCAATCCTAGCCGTTAGCGCGCTGAAGAAATAGAGACAGTTTCAAAAACTACATTTCATTGACTTTCTAACGGTATCAGTCCGTTTGAGTTACAACGGTTGCGTCACATATTCGTACCAACATGTATTTAGCGATATTTTTCTGATATTACTAGGTTGCATCGCTTTTAACAGTGAAACGATTGACTGTGGGACTTAATTGAACTGATTTTGGACTTTGACCTTATAAATGTGATAAATGAGACAATTGGACTCCAAGAAATAACATTCTTCTTAATTTGACATGATTGCTGGAACTCAGCGATTACACTGGGCGCTGTGGTAGCGCTTTATTTAAAAATTTAGATAAATAAGTCATTTTTTACTGTGGGACCAATCCTAGCCGTTAGCGCGCTGAAGAAATAGAGACAGTTTCAAAAACTACATTTCATTGACTTTCTAACGGTATCAGTCCGTTTGAGTTACAACGGTTGCGTCACATATTCGTACCAACATGTATTTAGCGATATTTTTCTGATATTACTAGGTTGCATCGCTTTTAAGACTGAAACGATTGACTGTGGGACTTAATTGAACTGATTTTGGACTTTGACCTTATAAATGTGATAAATGACACAATTGGACTCCAAGAAATAACATTCTTCTTAATTTGACATGATTGCTGGAACTCAGCGATTACACTGGGCGCTGTGGTAGCGCTTTATTTAAAAATTTAGATAAATAAGTCATTTTTTACTGTGGGACCAATCCTAGCCGTTAGCGCCGCTGAAGAAATAGAGACAGTTTCAAAAACTACATTTCATTGACTTTCTAACGGTATCAGTCCGTTTGAGTTACAACGGTTGCGTCACATATTCGTACCAACATGTATTTAGCGATATTTTTCTGATATTACTAGGTTGCATCGCTTTTAACAGTGAAACGATTGACTGTGGGACTTAATTGAACTGATTTTGGACTTTGACCTTATAAATGTGATAAATGAGACAATTGGACTCCAAGAAATAACATTCTTCTTAATTTGACATGATTGCTGGAACTCAGAATTACACTGGGCGCTGTGGTAGCGCTTTATTTAAAAATTTAGATAAATAAGTCATTTTTTACTGTGGGACCAATCCTAGCCGTTAGCGCGCTGAAGAAATAGAGACAGTTTCAAAAACTACATTTCATTGACTTTCTAACGGTATCAGTCCGTTTGAGTTACAACGGTTGCGTCACATATTCGTACCAACATGTATTTAGCGATATTTTTCTGATATTACTAGGTTGCATCGCTTTTAAGACTGAAACGATTGACTGTGGGACTTAATTGAACTGATTTTGGACTTTGACCTTATAAATGTGATAAATGACACAATTGGACTCCAAGAAATAACATTCTTCTTAATTTGACATGATTGCTGGAACTCAGCGATTACACTGGGCGCTGTGGTAGCGCTTTATTTAAAAATTTAGATAAATAAGTCATTTTTACTGTGGGACCAATCCTAGCCGTTAGCGCGCGCTGAAGAAATAGAGACAGTTTCAAAAACTACATTTCATTGACTTTCTAACGGTATCAGTCCGTTTGAGTTACAACGGTTGCGTTGTACCAACATGTATTTAGCGATATTTTTCTGATATTACTAGGTTGCATCGCTTTTAACAGTGAAACGATTGACTGTGGGACTTAATTGAACTGATTTTGGACTTTGACCTTATAAATGTGATAAATGAGACAATTGGACTCCAAGAAATAACATTCTTCTTAATTTGACATGATTGCTGGAACTCAGCGATTACACTGGGCGCTGTGGTAGCGCTTTATTTAAAAATTTAGATAAATAAGTCATTTTTTACTGTGGGACCAATCCTAGCCGTTAGCGCGCTGAAGAAATAGAGACAGTTTCAAAAACTACATTTCATTGACTTTCTAACGGTATCAGTCCGTTTGAGTTACAACGGTTGCGTCACATATTCGTACCAACATGTATTTAGCGATATTTTTCTGATATTACTAGGTTGCATCGCTTTTAACAGTGAAACGATTGACTGTGGGACTTAATTGAACTGATTTTGGACTTTGACCTTATAAATGTGATAAATGAGACAATTGGACTCCAAGAAATAACATTCTTCTTAATTTGACATGATTGCTGGAACTCAGCATTACACTGGGCGCTGTGGTAGCGCTTTATTTAAAAATTTAGATAAATAAGTCATTTTTTACTGTGGGACCAATCCTAGCCGTTAGCGCGCTGAAGAAATAGAGACAGTTTCAAAAACTACATTTCATTGACTTTCTAACGGTATCAGTCCGTTTGAGTTACAACGGTTGCGTCACATATTCGTACCAACATGTATTTAGCGATATTTTTCTGATATTACTAGGTTGCATCGCTTTTAACAGTGAAACGATTGACTGTGGGACTTAATTGAACTGATTTTGGACTTTGACCTTATAAATGTGATAAATGAGACAATTGGACTCCAAGAAATAACATTCTTCTTAATTTGACATGATTGCTGGAACTCAGCGATTACACTGGGCGCTGTGGTAGCGCTTTATTTAAAAATTTAGATAAATAAGTCATTTTTTACTGTGGGACCAATCCTAGCCGTTAGCCGCGCTGAAGAAATAGAGACAGTTTCAAAAACTACATTTCATTGACTTTCTAACGGTATCAGTCCGTTTGAGTTACAACGGTTGCGTCACATATTCGTACCAACATGTATTTAGCGATATTTTTCTGATATTACTAGGTTGCATCGCTTTTAACAGTGAAACGATTGACTGTGGGACTTAATTGAACTGATTTTGGACTTTGACCTTATAAATGTGATAAATGAGACAATTGGACTCCAAGAAATAACATTCTTCTTAATTTGACATGATTGCTGGAACTCAGCGATTACACTGGGCGCTGTGGTAGCGCTTTATTTAAAAATTTAGATAAATAAGTCATTTTTTACTGTGGGACCAATCCTAGCCGTTAGCGCGCTGAAGAAATAGAGACAGTTTCAAAAACTACATTTCATTGACTTTCTAACGGTATCAGTCCGTTTGAGTTACAACGGTTGCGTCACATATTCGTACCAACATGTATTTAGCGATATTTTTCTGATATTACTAGGTTGCATCGCTTTTAACAGTGAAACGATTGACTGTGGGACTTAATTGAACTGATTTTGGACTTTGACCTTATAAATGTGATAAATGAGACAATTGGACTCCAAGAAATAACATTCTTCTTAATTTGACATGATTGCTGGAACTCAGATTACACTGGGCGCTGTGGTAGCGCTTTATTTAAAAATTTAGATAAATAAGTCATTTTTTACTGTGGGACCAATCCTAGCCGTTAGCGCGCTGAAGAAATAGAGACAGTTTCAAAAACTACATTTCATTGACTTTCTAACGGTATCAGTCCGTTTGAGTTACAACGGTTGCGTCACATATTCGTACCAACATGTATTTAGCGATATTTTTCTGATATTACTAGGTTGCATCGCTTTTAACAGTGAAACGATTGACTGTGGGACTTAATTGAACTGATTTTGGACTTTGACCTTATAAATGTGATAAATGACAATTGGACTCCAAGAAATAACATTCTTCTTAATTTGACATGATTGCTGGAACTCAGCGATTACACTGGGCGCTGTGGTAGCGCTTTATTTAAAAATTTAGATAAATAAGTCATTTTTTACTGTGGGACCAATCCTAGCCGTTAGCGCGCTGAAGAAATAGAGACAGTTTCAAAAACTACATTTCATTGACTTTCTAACGGTATCAGTCCGTTTGAGTTACAACGGTTGCGTCACATATTCGTACCAACATGTATTTAGCGATATTTTTCTGATATTACTAGGTTGCATCGCTTTTAACAGTGAAACGATTGACTGTGGGACTTAATTGAACTGATTTTGGACTTTGACCTTATAAATGTGATAAATGAGACAATTGGACTCCAAGAAATAACATTCTTCTTAATTTGACATGATTGCTGGAACTCAGCGATTACACTGGGCGCTGTGGTAGCGCTTTATTTAAAAATTTAGATAAATAAGTCATTTTTTACTGTGGGACCAATCCTAGCCGTTAGCGCGCTGAAGAAATAGAGACAGTTTCAAAAACTACATTTCATTGACTTTCTAACGGTATCAGTCCGTTTGAGTTACAACGGTTGCGTCACATATTCGTACCAACATGTATTTAGCGATATTTTTCTGATATTACTAGGTTGCATCGCTTTAACAGTGAAACGATTGACTGTGGGACTTAATTGAACTGATTTTGGACTTTGACCTTATAAATGTGATAAATGAGACAATTGGACTCCAAGAAATAACATTCTTCTTAATTTGACATGATTGCTGGAACTCAGCGATTACACTGGGCGCTGTGGTAGCGCTTTATTTAAAAATTTAGATAAATAAGTCATTTTTTACTGTGGGACCAATCCTAGCCGTTAGCGCGCTGAAGAAATAGAGACAGTTTCAAAAACTACATTTCATTGACTTTCTAACGGTATCAGTCCGTTTGAGTTACAACGGTTGCGTCACATATTCGTACCAACATGTATTTAGCGATATTTTTCTGATATTACTAGGTTGCATCGCTTTTAACAGTGAAACGATTGACTGTGGGACTTAATTGAACTGATTTTGGACTTTGACCTTATAAATGTGATAAATGAGACAATTGGACTCCAAGAAATAACATTCTTCTTAATTTGACATGATTGCTGGAACTCAGCGATTACACTGGGCGCTGTGGTAGCGCTTTATTTAAAAATTTAGATAAATAAGTCATTTTTTACTGTGGGACCAATCCTAGCCGTTAGCGCGCTGAAGAAATAGAGACAGTTTCAAAAACTACATTTCATTGACTTTCTAACGGTATCAGTCCGTTTGAGTTACAACGGTTGCGTCACATATTCGTACCAACATGTATTTAGCGATATTTTTCTGATATTACTAGGTTGCATCGCTTTTAACAGTGAAACGATTGACTGTGGGACTTAATTGAACTGATTTTGGACTTTGACCTTATAAATGTGATAAATGAGACAATTGGACTCCAAGAAATAACATTCTTCTTAATTTGACATGATTGCTGGAACTCAGCGATTACACTGGGCGCTGTGGTAGCGCTTTATTTAAAAATTTAGATAAATAAGTCATTTTTTACTGTGGGACCAATCCTAGCCGTTAGCGCGCGCTGAAGAAATAGAGACAGTTTCAAAAACTACATTTCATTGACTTTCTAACGGTATCAGTCCGTTTGAGTTACAACGGTTGCGTCACATATTCGTACCAACATGTATTTAGCGATATTTTTCTGATATTACTAGGTTGCATCGCTTTTAACAGTGAAACGATTGACTGTGGGACTTAATTGAACTGATTTTGGACTTTGACCTTATAAATGTGATAAATGAGACAATTGGACTCCAAGAAATAACATTCTTCTTAATTTGACATGATTGCTGGAACTCAGCGATTACACTGGGCGCTGTGGTAGCGCTTTATTTAAAAATTTAGATAAATAAGTCATTTTTTACTGTGGGACCAATCCTAGCCGTTAGCGCGCGCTGAAGAAATAGAGACAGTTTCAAAAACTACATTTCATTGACTTTCTAACGGTATCAGTCCGTTTGAGTTACAACGGTTGCGTCACATATTCGTACCAACATGTATTTAGCGATATTTTTCTGATATTACTAGGTTGCATCGCTTTTAACAGTGAAACGATTGACTGTGGGACTTAATTGAACTGATTTTGGACTTTGACCTTATAAATGTGATAAATGATACAATTGGACTCCAAGAAATAACATTCTTCTTAATTTGACATGATTGCTGGAACTCAGATTACACTGGGCGCTGTGGTAGCGCTTTATTTAAAAATTTAGATAAATAAGTCATTTTTTACTGTGGGACCAATCCTAGCCGTTAGCGCGCTGAAGAAATAGAGACAGTTTCAAAAACTACATTTCATTGACTTTCTAACGGTATCAGTCCGTTTGAGTTACAACGGTTGCGTCACATATTCGTACCAACATGTATTTAGCGATATTTTTCTGATATTACTAGGTTGCATCGCTTTTAACAGTGAAACGATTGACTGTGGGACTTAATTGAACTGATTTTGGACTTTGACCTTATAAATGTGATAAATGATACAATTGGACTCCAAGAAATAACATTCTTCTTAATTTGACATGATTGCTGGAACTCAGCGATTACACTGGGCGCTGTGGTAGCGCTTTATTTAAAAATTTAGATAAATAAGTCATTTTTTACTGTGGGACCAATCCTAGCCGTTAGCGCGCGCTGAAGAAATAGAGACAGTTTCAAAAACTACATTTCATTGACTTTCTAACGGTATCAGTCCGTTTGAGTTACAACGGTTGCGTCACATATTCGTACCAACATGTATTTAGCGATATTTTTCTGATATTACTAGGTTGCATCGCTTTTAACAGTGAAACGATTGACTGTGGGACTTAATTGAACTGATTTTGGACTTTGACCTTATAAATGTGATAAATGATACAATTGGACTCCAAGAAATAACATTCTTCTTAATTTGACATGATTGCTGGAACTCAGCGATTACACTGGGCGCTGTGGTAGCGCTTTATTTAAAAATTTAGATAAATAAGTCATTTTTTACTGTGGGACCAATCCTAGCCGTTAGCGCACGCTGAAGAAATAGAGACAGTTTCAAAAACTACATTTCATTGACTTTCTAACGGTATCAGTCCGTTTGAGTTACAACGGTTGCGTCACATATTCGTACCAACATGTATTTAGCGATATTTGTTTATTATTGCTGGAACTTCGAAATTACACTGGGCGCTGTGGTAGCGCTTTATTTAAAAATTTAGATAAATAAGTCATTTTTTACTGTTGGACCAATCCTAGCCGTTAGTACGCGCTGAAGAAATAGAGACAGTTTCAAAAACTACATTTCATTGACTTTCTAACGGTAGCAGTCTGTTTGAGTTACAACGGTTGCGCCACATATTCGTACGAACATGTATTTAGCGATATTTTTCTGATATTACTAGGTTGCATCGCTTTTAACAGTGAAACGATTGACTGTGGGACTTAATTGAACTGATTTTGGACTTTGACCTTATAAATGTGATAAATGATACAATTGGACTCCAAGAAATAACATTCTTCTTAATTTGACATGATTGCTGGAACTCAGCGATTACACTGGGCGCTGTGGTAGCGCTTTATTTAAAAATTTAGATAAATAAGTCATTTTTTACTGTGGGACCAATCCTAGCCGTTAGCGCGCTGAAGAAATAGAGACAGTTTCAAAAACTACATTTCATTGACTTTCTAACGGTATCAGTCCGTTTGAGTTACAACGGTTGCGTCACATATTCGTACCAACATGTATTTAGCGATATTTTTCTGATATTACTAGGTTGCATCGCTTTTAACAGTGAAACGATTGACTGTGGGACTTAATTGAACTGATTTTGGACTTTGACCTTATAAATGTGATAAATGATACAATTGGACTCCAAGAAATAACATTCTTCTTAATTTGACATGATTGCTGGAACTCAGAAATTACACTGGGCGCTGTGGTAGCGCTTTATTTAAAAATTTAGATAAATAAGTCATTTTTTACTGTGGGACCAATCCTAGCCGTTAGCGCGCTGAAGAAATAGAGACAGTTTCAAAAACTACATTTCATTGACTTTCTAACGGTATCAGTCCGTTTGAGTTACAACGGTTGCGTCACATATTCGTACCAACATGTATTTAGCGATATTTTTCTGATATTACTAGGTTGCATCGCTTTTAACAGTGAAACGATTGACTGTGGGACTTAATTGAACTGATTTTGGACTTTGACCTTATAAATGTGATAAATGAGACAATTGGACTCCAAGAAATAACATTCTTCTTAATTTGACATGATTGCTGGAACTCAGCGATTACACTGGGCGCTGTGGTAGCGCTTTATTTAAAAATTTAGATAAATAAGTCATTTTTTACTGTGGGACCAATCCTAGCCGTTAGCGCGCTGAAGAAATAGAGACAGTTTCAAAAACTACATTTCATTGACTTTCTAACGGTATCAGTCCGTTTGAGTTACAACGGTTGCGTCACATATTCGTACCAACATGTATTTAGCGATATTTTTCTGATATTACTAGGTTGCATCGCTTTTAACAGTGAAACGATTGACTGTGGGACTTAATTGAACTGATTTTGGACTTTGACCTTATAAATGTGATAAATGAGACAATTGGACTCCAAGAAATAACATTCTTCTTAATTTGACATGATTGCTGGAACTCAGCGATTACACTGGGCGCTGTGGTAGCGCTTTATTTAAAAATTTAGATAAATAAGTCATTTTTTACTGTGGGACCAATCCTAGCCGTTAGCGCGCGCTGAAGAAATAGAGACAGTTTCAAAAACTACATTTCATTGACTTTCTAACGGTATCAGTCCGTTTGAGTTACAACGGTTGCGTCACATATTCGTACCAACATGTATTTAGCGATATTTTTCTGATATTACTAGGTTGCATCGCTTTTAACAGTGAAACGATTGACTGTGGGACTTAATTGAACTGATTTTGGACTTTGACCTTATAAATGTGATAAATGAGACAATTGGACTCCAAGAAATAACATTCTTCTTAATTTGACATGATTGCTGGAACTCAGCGATTACACTGGGCGCTGTGGTAGCGCTTTATTTAAAAATTTAGATAAATAAGTCATTTTTTACTGTGGGACCAATCCTAGCCGTTAGCGCGCGCTGAAGAAATAGAGACAGTTTCAAAAACTACATTTCATTGACTTTCTAACGGTATCAGTCCGTTTGAGTTACAACGGTTGCGTCACATATTCGTACCAACATGTATTTAGCGATATTTTTCTGATATTACTAGGTTGCATCGCTTTTAACAGTGAAACGATTGACTGTGGGACTTAATTGAACTGATTTTGGACTTTGACCTTATAAATGTGATAAATGAGACAATTGGACTCCAAGAAATAACATTCTTCTTAATTTGACATGATTGCTGGAACTCAGCGATTACACTGGGCGCTGTGGTAGCGCTTTATTTAAAAATTTAGATAAATAAGTCATTTTTTACTGTGGGACCAATCCTAGCCGTTAGCGCGCTGAAGAAATAGAGACAGTTTCAAAAACTACATTTCATTGACTTTCTAACGGTATCAGTCCGTTTGAGTTACAACGGTTGCGTCACATATTCGTACCAACATGTATTTAGCGATATTTTTCTGATATTACTAGGTTGCATCGCTTTTAACAGTGAAACGATTGACTGTGGGACTTAATTGAACTGATTTTGGACTTTGACCTTATAAATGTGATAAATGAGACAATTGGACTCCAAGAAATAACATTCTTCTTAATTTGACATGATTGCTGGAACTCAGATTACACTGGGCGCTGTGGTAGCGCTTTATTTAAAAATTTAGATAAATAAGTCATTTTTTACTGTGGGACCAATCCTAGCCGTTAGCGCGCTGAAGAAATAGAGACAGTTTCAAAAACTACATTTCATTGACTTTCTAACGGTATCAGTCCGTTTGAGTTACAACGGTTGCGTCACATATTCGTACCAACATGTATTTAGCGATATTTTTCTGATATTACTAGGTTGCATCGCTTTTAACAGTGAAACGATTGACTGTGGGACTTAATTGAACTGATTTTGGACTTTGACCTTATAAATGTGATAAATGAGACAATTGGACTCCAAGAAATAACATTCTTCTTAATTTGACATGATTGCTGGAACTCAGCGATTACACTGGGCGCTGTGGTAGCGCTTTATTTAAAAATTTAGATAAATAAGTCATTTTTTACTGTGGGACCAATCCTAGCCGTTAGCGCGCGCTGAAGAAATAGAGACAGTTTCAAAAACTACATTTCATTGACTTTCTAACGGTATCAGTCCGTTTGAGTTACAACGGTTGCGTCACATATTCGTACCAACATGTATTTAGCGATATTTTTCTGATATTACTAGGTTGCATCGCTTTTAACAGTGAAACGATTGACTGTGGGACTTAATTGAACTGATTTTGGACTTTGACCTTATAAATGTGATAAATGAGACAATTGGACTCCAAGAAATAACATTCTTCTTAATTTGACATGATTGCTGGAACTCAGCGATTACACTGGGCGCTGTGGTAGCGCTTTATTTAAAAATTTAGATAAATAAGTCATTTTTTACTGTGGGACCAATCCTAGCCGTTAGCGCGCGCTGAAGAAATAGAGACAGTTTCAAAAACTACATTTCATTGACTTTCTAACGGTATCAGTCCGTTTGAGTTACAACGGTTGCGTCACATATTCGTACCAACATGTATTTAGCGATATTTTTCTGATATTACTAGGTTGCATCGCTTTTAACAGTGAAACGATTGACTGTGGGACTTAATTGAACTGATTTTGGACTTTGACCTTATAAATGTGATAAATGAGACAATTGGACTCCAAGAAATAACATTCTTCTTAATTTGACATGATTGCTGGAACTCAGCGATTACACTGGGCGCTGTGGTAGCGCTTTATTTAAAAATTTAGATAAATAAGTCATTTTTTACTGTGGGACCAATCCTAGCCGTTAGCGCGCGCTGAAGAAATAGAGACAGTTTCAAAAACTACATTTCATTGACTTTCTAACGGTATCAGTCCGTTTGAGTTACAACGGTTGCGTCACATATTCGTACCAACATGTATTTAGCGATATTTTTCTGATATTACTAGGTTGCATCGCTTTTAACAGTGAAACGATTGACTGTGGGACTTAATTGAACTGATTTTGGACTTTGACCTTATAAATGTGATAAATGAGACAATTGGACTCCAAGAAATAACATTCTTCTTAATTTGACATGATTGCTGGAACTCAGATTACACTGGGCGCTGTGGTAGCGCTTTATTTAAAAATTTAGATAAATAAGTCATTTTTTACTGTGGGACCAATCCTAGCCGTTAGCGCGCTGAAGAAATAGAGACAGTTTCAAAAACTACATTTCATTGACTTTCTAACGGTATCAGTCCGTTTGAGTTACAACGGTTGCGTCACATATTCGTACCAACATGTATTTAGCGATATTTTTCTGATATTACTAGGTTGCATCGCTTTTAACAGTGAAACGATTGACTGTGGGACTTAATTGAACTGATTTTGGACTTTGACCTTATAAATGTGATAAATGAGACAATTGGACTCCAAGAAATAACATTCTTCTTAATTTGACATGATTGCTGGAACTCAGCGATTACACTGGGCGCTGTGGTAGCGCTTTATTTAAAAATTTAGATAAATAAGTCATTTTTTACTGTGGGACCAATCCTAGCCGTTAGCGCGCGCTGAAGAAATAGAGACAGTTTCAAAAACTACATTTCATTGACTTTCTAACGGTATCAGTCCGTTTGAGTTACAACGGTTGCGTCACATATTCGTACCAACATGTATTTAGCGATATTTTTCTGATATTACTAGGTTGCATCGCTTTTAACAGTGAAACGATTGACTGTGGGACTTAATTGAACTGATTTTGGACTTTGACCTTATAAATGTGATAAATGAGACAATTGGACTCCAAGAAATAACATTCTTCTTAATTTGACATGATTGCTGGAACTCAGCGATTACACTGGGCGCTGTGGTAGCGCTTTATTTAAAAATTTAGATAAATAAGTCATTTTTTACTGTGGGACCAATCCTAGCCGTTAGCGCGCGCTGAAGAAATAGAGACAGTTTCAAAAACTACATTTCATTGACTTTCTAACGGTATCAGTCCGTTTGAGTTACAACGGTTGCGTCACATATTCGTACCAACATGTATTTAGCGATATTTTTCTGATATTACTAGGTTGCATCGCTTTTAACAGTGAAACGATTGACTGTGGGACTTAATTGAACTGATTTTGGACTTTGACCTTATAAATGTGATAAATGAGACAATTGGACTCCAAGAAATAACATTCTTCTTAATTTGACATGATTGCTGGAACTCAGCGATTACACTGGGCGCTGTGGTAGCGCTTTATTTAAAAATTTAGATAAATAAGTCATTTTTTACTGTGGGACCAATCCTAGCCGTTAGCGCGCGCTGAAGAAATAGAGACAGTTTCAAAAACTACATTTCATTGACTTTCTAACGGTATCAGTCCGTTTGAGTTACAACGGTTGCGTCACATATTCGTACCAACATGTATTTAGCGATATTTTTCTGATATTACTAGGTTGCATCGCTTTTAACAGTGAAACGATTGACTGTGGGACTTAATTGAACTGATTTTGGACTTTGACCTTATAAATGTGATAAATGAGACAATTGGACTCCAAGAAATAACATTCTTCTTAATTTGACATGATTGCTGGAACTCAGCGATTACACTGGGCGCTGTGGTAGCGCTTTATTTAAAAATTTAGATAAATAAGTCATTTTTTACTGTGGGACCAATCCTAGCCGTTAGCGCGCGCTGAAGAAATAGAGACAGTTTCAAAAACTACATTTCATTGACTTTCTAACGGTATCAGTCCGTTTGAGTTACAACGGTTGCGTCACATATTCGTACCAACATGTATTTAGCGATATTTTTCTGATATTACTAGGTTGCATCGCTTTTAACAGTGAAACGATTGACTGTGGGACTTAATTGAACTGATTTTGGACTTTGACCTTATAAATGTGATAAATGAGACAATTGGACTCCAAGAAATAACATTCTTCTTAATTTGACATGATTGCTGGAACTCAGCGATTACACTGGGCGCTGTGGTAGCGCTTTATTTAAAAATTTAGATAAATAAGTCATTTTTTACTGTGGGACCAATCCTAGCCGTTAGCGCGCGCTGAAGAAATAGAGACAGTTTCAAAAACTACATTTCATTGACTTTCTAACGGTATCAGTCCGTTTGAGTTACAACGGTTGCGTCACATATTCGTACCAACATGTATTTAGCGATATTTTTCTGATATTACTAGGTTGCATCGCTTTTAACAGTGAAACGATTGACTGTGGGACTTAATTGAACTGATTTTGGACTTTGACCTTATAAATGTGATAAATGAGACAATTGGACTCCAAGAAATAACATTCTTCTTAATTTGACATGATTGCTGGAACTCAGCGATTACACTGGGCGCTGTGGTAGCGCTTTATTTAAAAATTTAGATAAATAAGTCATTTTTTACTGTGGGACCAATCCTAGCCGTTAGCGCGCGCTGAAGAAATAGAGACAGTTTCAAAAACTACATTTCATTGACTTTCTAACGGTATCAGTCCGTTTGAGTTACAACGGTTGCGTCACATATTCGTACCAACATGTATTTAGCGATATTTTTCTGATATTACTAGGTTGCATCGCTTTTAACAGTGAAACGATTGACTGTGGGACTTAATTGAACTGATTTTGGACTTTGACCTTATAAATGTGATAAATGAGACAATTGGACTCCAAGAAATAACATTCTTCTTAATTTGACATGATTGCTGGAACTCAGCGATTACACTGGGCGCTGTGGTAGCGCTTTATTTAAAAATTTAGATAAATAAGTCATTTTTTACTGTGGGACCAATCCTAGCCGTTAGCGCGCGCTGAAGAAATAGAGACAGTTTCAAAAACTACATTTCATTGACTTTCTAACGGTATCAGTCCGTTTGAGTTACAACGGTTGCGTCACATATTCGTACCAACATGTATTTAGCGATATTTTTCTGATATTACTAGGTTGCATCGCTTTTAACAGTGAAACGATTGACTGTGGGACTTAATTGAACTGATTTTGGACTTTGACCTTATAAATGTGATAAATGAGACAATTGGACTCCAAGAAATAACATTCTTCTTAATTTGACATGATTGCTGGAACTCAGCGATTACACTGGGCGCTGTGGTAGCGCTTTATTTAAAAATTTAGATAAATAAGTCATTTTTTACTGTGGGACCAATCCTAGCCGTTAGCGCGCGCTGAAGAAATAGAGACAGTTTCAAAAACTACATTTCATTGACTTTCTAACGGTATCAGTCCGTTTGAGTTACAACGGTTGCGTCACATATTCGTACCAACATGTATTTAGCGATATTTTTCTGATATTACTAGGTTGCATCGCTTTTAACAGTGAAACGATTGACTGTGGGACTTAATTGAACTGATTTTGGACTTTGACCTTATAAATGTGATAAATGAGACAATTGGACTCCAAGAAATAACATTCTTCTTAATTTGACATGATTGCTGGAACTCAGCGATTACACTGGGCGCTGTGGTAGCGCTTTATTTAAAAATTTAGATAAATAAGTCATTTTTTACTGTGGGACCAATCCTAGCCGTTAGCGCGCGCTGAAGAAATAGAGACAGTTTCAAAAACTACATTTCATTGACTTTCTAACGGTATCAGTCCGTTTGAGTTACAACGGTTGCGTCACATATTCGTACCAACATGTATTTAGCGATATTTTTCTGATATTACTAGGTTGCATCGCTTTTAACAGTGAAACGATTGACTGTGGGACTTAATTGAACTGATTTTGGACTTTGACCTTATAAATGTGATAAATGAGACAATTGGACTCCAAGAAATAACATTCTTCTTAATTTGACATGATTGCTGGAACTCAGCGATTACACTGGGCGCTGTGGTAGCGCTTTATTTAAAAATTTAGATAAATAAGTCATTTTTTACTGTGGGACCAATCCTAGCCGTTAGCGCGCGCTGAAGAAATAGAGACAGTTTCAAAAACTACATTTCATTGACTTTCTAACGGTATCAGTCCGTTTGAGTTACAACGGTTGCGTCACATATTCGTACCAACATGTATTTAGCGATATTTTTCTGATATTACTAGGTTGCATCGCTTTTAACAGTGAAACGATTGACTGTGGGACTTAATTGAACTGATTTTGGACTTTGACCTTATAAATGTGATAAATGAGACAATTGGACTCCAAGAAATAACATTCTTCTTAATTTGACATGATTGCTGGAACTCAGCGATTACACTGGGCGCTGTGGTAGCGCTTTATTTAAAAATTTAGATAAATAAGTCATTTTTTACTGTGGGACCAATCCTAGCCGTTAGCGCGCGCTGAAGAAATAGAGACAGTTTCAAAAACTACATTTCATTGACTTTCTAACGGTATCAGTCCGTTTGAGTTACAACGGTTGCGTCACATATTCGTACCAACATGTATTTAGCGATATTTTTCTGATATTACTAGGTTGCATCGCTTTTAACAGTGAAACGATTGACTGTGGGACTTAATTGAACTGATTTTGGACTTTGACCTTATAAATGTGATAAATGAGACAATTGGACTCCAAGAAATAACATTCTTCTTAATTTGACATGATTGCTGGAACTCAGCGATTACACTGGGCGCTGTGGTAGCGCTTTATTTAAAAATTTAGATAAATAAGTCATTTTTTACTGTGGGACCAATCCTAGCCGTTAGCGCGCGCTGAAGAAATAGAGACAGTTTCAAAAACTACATTTCATTGACTTTCTAACGGTATCAGTCCGTTTGAGTTACAACGGTTGCGTCACATATTCGTACCAACATGTATTTAGCGATATTTTTCTGATATTACTAGGTTGCATCGCTTTTAACAGTGAAACGATTGACTGTGGGACTTAATTGAACTGATTTTGGACTTTGACCTTATAAATGTGATAAATGAGACAATTGGACTCCAAGAAATAACATTCTTCTTAATTTGACATGATTGCTGGAACTCAGCGATTACACTGGGCGCTGTGGTAGCGCTTTATTTAAAAATTTAGATAAATAAGTCATTTTTTACTGTGGGACCAATCCTAGCCGTTAGCGCGCGCTGAAGAAATAGAGACAGTTTCAAAAACTACATTTCATTGACTTTCTAACGGTATCAGTCCGTTTGAGTTACAACGGTTGCGTCACATATTCGTACCAACATGTATTTAGCGATATTTTTCTGATATTACTAGGTTGCATCGCTTTTAACAGTGAAACGATTGACTGTGGGACTTAATTGAACTGATTTTGGACTTTGACCTTATAAATGTGATAAATGAGACAATTGGACTCCAAGAAATAACATTCTTCTTAATTTGACATGATTGCTGGAACTCAGCGATTACACTGGGCGCTGTGGTAGCGCTTTATTTAAAAATTTAGATAAATAAGTCATTTTTTACTGTGGGACCAATCCTAGCCGTTAGCGCGCGCTGAAGAAATAGAGACAGTTTCAAAAACTACATTTCATTGACTTTCTAACGGTATCAGTCCGTTTGAGTTACAACGGTTGCGTCACATATTCGTACCAACATGTATTTAGCGATATTTTTCTGATATTACTAGGTTGCATCGCTTTTAACAGTGAAACGATTGACTGTGGGACTTAATTGAACTGATTTTGGACTTTGACCTTATAAATGTGATAAATGAGACAATTGGACTCCAAGAAATAACATTCTTCTTAATTTGACATGATTGCTGGAACTCAGCGATTACACTGGGCGCTGTGGTAGCGCTTTATTTAAAAATTTAGATAAATAAGTCATTTTTTACTGTGGGACCAATCCTAGCCGTTAGCGCGCGCTGAAGAAATAGAGACAGTTTCAAAAACTACATTTCATTGACTTTCTAACGGTATCAGTCCGTTTGAGTTACAACGGTTGCGTCACATATTCGTACCAACATGTATTTAGCGATATTTTTCTGATATTACTAGGTTGCATCGCTTTTAACAGTGAAACGATTGACTGTGGGACTTAATTGAACTGATTTTGGACTTTGACCTTATAAATGTGATAAATGAGACAATTGGACTCCAAGAAATAACATTCTTCTTAATTTGACATGATTGCTGGAACTCAGCGATTACACTGGGCGCTGTGGTAGCGCTTTATTTAAAAATTTAGATAAATAAGTCATTTTTTACTGTGGGACCAATCCTAGCCGTTAGCGCGCGCTGAAGAAATAGAGACAGTTTCAAAAACTACATTTCATTGACTTTCTAACGGTATCAGTCCGTTTGAGTTACAACGGTTGCGTCACATATTCGTACCAACATGTATTTAGCGATATTTTTCTGATATTACTAGGTTGCATCGCTTTTAACAGTGAAACGATTGACTGTGGGACTTAATTGAACTGATTTTGGACTTTGACCTTATAAATGTGATAAATGAGACAATTGGACTCCAAGAAATAACATTCTTCTTAATTTGACATGATTGCTGGAACTCAGCGATTACACTGGGCGCTGTGGTAGCGCTTTATTTAAAAATTTAGATAAATAAGTCATTTTTTACTGTGGGACCAATCCTAGCCGTTAGCGCGCGCTGAAGAAATAGAGACAGTTTCAAAAACTACATTTCATTGACTTTCTAACGGTATCAGTCCGTTTGAGTTACAACGGTTGCGTCACATATTCGTACCAACATGTATTTAGCGATATTTTTCTGATATTACTAGGTTGCATCGCTTTTAACAGTGAAACGATTGACTGTGGGACTTAATTGAACTGATTTTGGACTTTGACCTTATAAATGTGATAAATGAGACAATTGGACTCCAAGAAATAACATTCTTCTTAATTTGACATGATTGCTGGAACTCAGCGATTACACTGGGCGCTGTGGTAGCGCTTTATTTAAAAATTTAGATAAATAAGTCATTTTTTACTGTGGGACCAATCCTAGCCGTTAGCGCGCGCTGAAGAAATAGAGACAGTTTCAAAAACTACATTTCATTGACTTTCTAACGGTATCAGTCCGTTTGAGTTACAACGGTTGCGTCACATATTCGTACCAACATGTATTTAGCGATATTTTTCTGATATTACTAGGTTGCATCGCTTTTAACAGTGAAACGATTGACTGTGGGACTTAATTGAACTGATTTTGGACTTTGACCTTATAAATGTGATAAATGAGACAATTGGACTCCAAGAAATAACATTCTTCTTAATTTGACATGATTGCTGGAACTCAGATTACACTGGGCGCTGTGGTAGCGCTTTATTTAAAAATTTAGATAAATAAGTCATTTTTTACTGTGGGACCAATCCTAGCCGTTAGCGCGCGCTGAAGAAATAGAGACAGTTTCAAAAACTACATTTCATTGACTTTCTAACGGTATCAGTCCGTTTGAGTTACAACGGTTGCGTCACATATTCGTACCAACATGTATTTAGCGATATTTTTCTGATATTACTAGGTTGCATCGCTTTTAACAGTGAAACGATTGACTGTGGGACTTAATTGAACTGATTTTGGACTTTGACCTTATAAATGTGATAAATGAGACAATTGGACTCCAAGAAATAACATTCTTCTTAATTTGACATGATTGCTGGAACTCAGCGATTACACTGGGCGCTGTGGTAGCGCTTTATTTAAAAATTTAGATAAATAAGTCATTTTTTACTGTGGGACCAATCCTAGCCGTTAGCGCGCGCTGAAGAAATAGAGACAGTTTCAAAAACTACATTTCATTGACTTTCTAACGGTATCAGTCCGTTTGAGTTACAACGGTTGCGTCACATATTCGTACCAACATGTATTTAGCGATATTTTTCTGATATTACTAGGTTGCATCGCTTTTAACAGTGAAACGATTGACTGTGGGACTTAATTGAACTGATTTTGGACTTTGACCTTATAAATGTGATAAATGAGACAATTGGACTCCAAGAAATAACATTCTTCTTAATTTGACATGATTGCTGGAACTCAGCGATTACACTGGGCGCTGTGGTAGCGCTTTATTTAAAAATTTAGATAAATAAGTCATTTTTTACTGTGGGACCAATCCTAGCCGTTAGCGCGCGCTGAAGAAATAGAGACAGTTTCAAAAACTACATTTCATTGACTTTCTAACGGTATCAGTCCGTTTGAGTTACAACGGTTGCGTCACATATTCGTACCAACATGTATTTAGCGATATTTTTCTGATATTACTAGGTTGCATCGCTTTTAACAGTGAAACGATTGACTGTGGGACTTAATTGAACTGATTTTGGACTTTGACCTTATAAATGTGATAAATGAGACAATTGGACTCCAAGAAATAACATTCTTCTTAATTTGACATGATTGCTGGAACTCAGCGATTACACTGGGCGCTGTGGTAGCGCTTTATTTAAAAATTTAGATAAATAAGTCATTTTTTACTGTGGGACCAATCCTAGCCGTTAGCGCGCGCTGAAGAAATAGAGACAGTTTCAAAAACTACATTTCATTGACTTTCTAACGGTATCAGTCCGTTTGAGTTACAACGGTTGCGTCACATATTCGTACCAACATGTATTTAGCGATATTTTTCTGATATTACTAGGTTGCATCGCTTTTAACAGTGAAACGATTGACTGTGGGACTTAATTGAACTGATTTTGGACTTTGACCTTATAAATGTGATAAATGAGACAATTGGACTCCAAGAAATAACATTCTTCTTAATTTGACATGATTGCTGGAACTCAGCGATTACACTGGGCGCTGTGGTAGCGCTTTATTTAAAAATTTAGATAAATAAGTCATTTTTTACTGTGGGACCAATCCTAGCCGTTAGCGCGCGCTGAAGAAATAGAGACAGTTTCAAAAACTACATTTCATTGACTTTCTAACGGTATCAGTCCGTTTGAGTTACAACGGTTGCGTCACATATTCGTACCAACATGTATTTAGCGATATTTTTCTGATATTACTAGGTTGCATCGCTTTTAACAGTGAAACGATTGACTGTGGGACTTAATTGAACTGATTTTGGACTTTGACCTTATAAATGTGATAAATGAGACAATTGGACTCCAAGAAATAACATTCTTCTTAATTTGACATGATTGCTGGAACTCAGCGATTACACTGGGCGCTGTGGTAGCGCTTTATTTAAAAATTTAGATAAATAAGTCATTTTTTACTGTGGGACCAATCCTAGCCGTTAGCGCGCGCTGAAGAAATAGAGACAGTTTCAAAAACTACATTTCATTGACTTTCTAACGGTATCAGTCCGTTTGAGTTACAACGGTTGCGTCACATATTCGTACCAACATGTATTTAGCGATATTTTTCTGATATTACTAGGTTGCATCGCTTTTAACAGTGAAACGATTGACTGTGGGACTTAATTGAACTGATTTTGGACTTTGACCTTATAAATGTGATAAATGAGACAATTGGACTCCAAGAAATAACATTCTTCTTAATTTGACATGATTGCTGGAACTCAGCGATTACACTGGGCGCTGTGGTAGCGCTTTATTTAAAAATTTAGATAAATAAGTCATTTTTTACTGTGGGACCAATCCTAGCCGTTAGCGCGCGCTGAAGAAATAGAGACAGTTTCAAAAACTACATTTCATTGACTTTCTAACGGTATCAGTCCGTTTGAGTTACAACGGTTGCGTCACATATTCGTACCAACATGTATTTAGCGATATTTTTCTGATATTACTAGGTTGCATCGCTTTTAACAGTGAAACGATTGACTGTGGGACTTAATTGAACTGATTTTGGACTTTGACCTTATAAATGTGATAAATGAGACAATTGGACTCCAAGAAATAACATTCTTCTTAATTTGACATGATTGCTGGAACTCAGCGATTACACTGGGCGCTGTGGTAGCGCTTTATTTAAAAATTTAGATAAATAAGTCATTTTTTACTGTGGGACCAATCCTAGCCGTTAGCGCGCGCTGAAGAAATAGAGACAGTTTCAAAAACTACATTTCATTGACTTTCTAACGGTATCAGTCCGTTTGAGTTACAACGGTTGCGTCACATATTCGTACCAACATGTATTTAGCGATATTTTTCTGATATTACTAGGTTGCATCGCTTTTAACAGTGAAACGATTGACTGTGGGACTTAATTGAACTGATTTTGGACTTTGACCTTATAAATGTGATAAATGAGACAATTGGACTCCAAGAAATAACATTCTTCTTAATTTGACATGATTGCTGGAACTCAGCGATTACACTGGGCGCTGTGGTAGCGCTTTATTTAAAAATTTAGATAAATAAGTCATTTTTTACTGTGGGACCAATCCTAGCCGTTAGCGCGCGCTGAAGAAATAGAGACAGTTTCAAAAACTACATTTCATTGACTTTCTAACGGTATCAGTCCGTTTGAGTTACAACGGTTGCGTCACATATTCGTACCAACATGTATTTAGCGATATTTTTCTGATATTACTAGGTTGCATCGCTTTTAACAGTGAAACGATTGACTGTGGGACTTAATTGAACTGATTTTGGACTTTGACCTTATAAATGTGATAAATGAGACAATTGGACTCCAAGAAATAACATTCTTCTTAATTTGACATGATTGCTGGAACTCAGCGATTACACTGGGCGCTGTGGTAGCGCTTTATTTAAAAATTTAGATAAATAAGTCATTTTTTACTGTGGGACCAATCCTAGCCGTTAGCGCGCGCTGAAGAAATAGAGACAGTTTCAAAAACTACATTTCATTGACTTTCTAACGGTATCAGTCCGTTTGAGTTACAACGGTTGCGTCACATATTCGTACCAACATGTATTTAGCGATATTTTTCTGATATTACTAGGTTGCATCGCTTTTAACAGTGAAACGATTGACTGTGGGACTTAATTGAACTGATTTTGGACTTTGACCTTATAAATGTGATAAATGAGACAATTGGACTCCAAGAAATAACATTCTTCTTAATTTGACATGATTGCTGGAACTCAGCGATTACACTGGGCGCTGTGGTAGCGCTTTATTTAAAAATTTAGATAAATAAGTCATTTTTTACTGTGGGACCAATCCTAGCCGTTAGCGCGCGCTGAAGAAATAGAGACAGTTTCAAAAACTACATTTCATTGACTTTCTAACGGTATCAGTCCGTTTGAGTTACAACGGTTGCGTCACATATTCGTACCAACATGTATTTAGCGATATTTTTCTGATATTACTAGGTTGCATCGCTTTTAACAGTGAAACGATTGACTGTGGGACTTAATTGAACTGATTTTGGACTTTGACCTTATAAATGTGATAAATGAGACAATTGGACTCCAAGAAATAACATTCTTCTTAATTTGACATGATTGCTGGAACTCAGCGATTACACTGGGCGCTGTGGTAGCGCTTTATTTAAAAATTTAGATAAATAAGTCATTTTTTACTGTGGGACCAATCCTAGCCGTTAGCGCGCGCTGAAGAAATAGAGACAGTTTCAAAAACTACATTTCATTGACTTTCTAACGGTATCAGTCCGTTTGAGTTACAACGGTTGCGTCACATATTCGTACCAACATGTATTTAGCGATATTTTTCTGATATTACTAGGTTGCATCGCTTTTAACAGTGAAACGATTGACTGTGGGACTTAATTGAACTGATTTTGGACTTTGACCTTATAAATGTGATAAATGAGACAATTGGACTCCAAGAAATAACATTCTTCTTAATTTGACATGATTGCTGGAACTCAGCGATTACACTGGGCGCTGTGGTAGCGCTTTATTTAAAAATTTAGATAAATAAGTCATTTTTTACTGTGGGACCAATCCTAGCCGTTAGCGCGCGCTGAAGAAATAGAGACAGTTTCAAAAACTACATTTCATTGACTTTCTAACGGTATCAGTCCGTTTGAGTTACAACGGTTGCGTCACATATTCGTACCAACATGTATTTAGCGATATTTTTCTGATATTACTAGGTTGCATCGCTTTTAACAGTGAAACGATTGACTGTGGGACTTAATTGAACTGATTTTGGACTTTGACCTTATAAATGTGATAAATGAGACAATTGGACTCCAAGAAATAACATTCTTCTTAATTTGACATGATTGCTGGAACTCAGCGATTACACTGGGCGCTGTGGTAGCGCTTTATTTAAAAATTTAGATAAATAAGTCATTTTTTACTGTGGGACCAATCCTAGCCGTTAGCGCGCGCTGAAGAAATAGAGACAGTTTCAAAAACTACATTTCATTGACTTTCTAACGGTATCAGTCCGTTTGAGTTACAACGGTTGCGTCACATATTCGTACCAACATGTATTTAGCGATATTTTTCTGATATTACTAGGTTGCATCGCTTTTAACAGTGAAACGATTGACTGTGGGACTTAATTGAACTGATTTTGGACTTTGACCTTATAAATGTGATAAATGAGACAATTGGACTCCAAGAAATAACATTCTTCTTAATTTGACATGATTGCTGGAACTCAGATTACACTGGGCGCTGTGGTAGCGCTTTATTTAAAAATTTAGATAAATAAGTCATTTTTTACTGTGGGACCAATCCTAGCCGTTAGCGCGCGCTGAAGAAATAGAGACAGTTTCAAAAACTACATTTCATTGACTTTCTAACGGTATCAGTCCGTTTGAGTTACAACGGTTGCGTCACATATTCGTACCAACATGTATTTAGCGATATTTTTCTGATATTACTAGGTTGCATCGCTTTTAACAGTGAAACGATTGACTGTGGGACTTAATTGAACTGATTTTGGACTTTGACCTTATAAATGTGATAAATGAGACAATTGGACTCCAAGAAATAACATTCTTCTTAATTTGACATGATTGCTGGAACTCAGCGATTACACTGGGCGCTGTGGTAGCGCTTTATTTAAAAATTTAGATAAATAAGTCATTTTTTACTGTGGGACCAATCCTAGCCGTTAGCGCGCGCTGAAGAAATAGAGACAGTTTCAAAAACTACATTTCATTGACTTTCTAACGGTATCAGTCCGTTTGAGTTACAACGGTTGCGTCACATATTCGTACCAACATGTATTTAGCGATATTTTTCTGATATTACTAGGTTGCATCGCTTTTAACAGTGAAACGATTGACTGTGGGACTTAATTGAACTGATTTTGGACTTTGACCTTATAAATGTGATAAATGAGACAATTGGACTCCAAGAAATAACATTCTTCTTAATTTGACATGATTGCTGGAACTCAGCGATTACACTGGGCGCTGTGGTAGCGCTTTATTTAAAAATTTAGATAAATAAGTCATTTTTTACTGTGGGACCAATCCTAGCCGTTAGCGCGCGCTGAAGAAATAGAGACAGTTTCAAAAACTACATTTCATTGACTTTCTAACGGTATCAGTCCGTTTGAGTTACAACGGTTGCGTCACATATTCGTACCAACATGTATTTAGCGATATTTTTCTGATATTACTAGGTTGCATCGCTTTTAACAGTGAAACGATTGACTGTGGGACTTAATTGAACTGATTTTGGACTTTGACCTTATAAATGTGATAAATGAGACAATTGGACTCCAAGAAATAACATTCTTCTTAATTTGACATGATTGCTGGAACTCAGCGATTACACTGGGCGCTGTGGTAGCGCTTTATTTAAAAATTTAGATAAATAAGTCATTTTTTACTGTGGGACCAATCCTAGCCGTTAGCGCGCGCTGAAGAAATAGAGACAGTTTCAAAAACTACATTTCATTGACTTTCTAACGGTATCAGTCCGTTTGAGTTACAACGGTTGCGTCACATATTCGTACCAACATGTATTTAGCGATATTTTTCTGATATTACTAGGTTGCATCGCTTTTAACAGTGAAACGATTGACTGTGGGACTTAATTGAACTGATTTTGGACTTTGACCTTATAAATGTGATAAATGAGACAATTGGACTCCAAGAAATAACATTCTTCTTAATTTGACATGATTGCTGGAACTCAGCGATTACACTGGGCGCTGTGGTAGCGCTTTATTTAAAAATTTAGATAAATAAGTCATTTTTTACTGTGGGACCAATCCTAGCCGTTAGCGCGCGCTGAAGAAATAGAGACAGTTTCAAAAACTACATTTCATTGACTTTCTAACGGTATCAGTCCGTTTGAGTTACAACGGTTGCGTCACATATTCGTACCAACATGTATTTAGCGATATTTTTCTGATATTACTAGGTTGCATCGCTTTTAACAGTGAAACGATTGACTGTGGGACTTAATTGAACTGATTTTGGACTTTGACCTTATAAATGTGATAAATGAGACAATTGGACTCCAAGAAATAACATTCTTCTTAATTTGACATGATTGCTGGAACTCAGCGATTACACTGGGCGCTGTGGTAGCGCTTTATTTAAAAATTTAGATAAATAAGTCATTTTTTACTGTGGGACCAATCCTAGCCGTTAGCGCGCGCTGAAGAAATAGAGACAGTTTCAAAAACTACATTTCATTGACTTTCTAACGGTATCAGTCCGTTTGAGTTACAACGGTTGCGTCACATATTCGTACCAACATGTATTTAGCGATATTTTTCTGATATTACTAGGTTGCATCGCTTTTAACAGTGAAACGATTGACTGTGGGACTTAATTGAACTGATTTTGGACTTTGACCTTATAAATGTGATAAATGAGACAATTGGACTCCAAGAAATAACATTCTTCTTAATTTGACATGATTGCTGGAACTCAGCGATTACACTGGGCGCTGTGGTAGCGCTTTATTTAAAAATTTAGATAAATAAGTCATTTTTTACTGTGGGACCAATCCTAGCCGTTAGCGCGCGCTGAAGAAATAGAGACAGTTTCAAAAACTACATTTCATTGACTTTCTAACGGTATCAGTCCGTTTGAGTTACAACGGTTGCGTCACATATTCGTACCAACATGTATTTAGCGATATTTTTCTGATATTACTAGGTTGCATCGCTTTTAACAGTGAAACGATTGACTGTGGGACTTAATTGAACTGATTTTGGACTTTGACCTTATAAATGTGATAAATGAGACAATTGGACTCCAAGAAATAACATTCTTCTTAATTTGACATGATTGCTGGAACTCAGCGATTACACTGGGCGCTGTGGTAGCGCTTTATTTAAAAATTTAGATAAATAAGTCATTTTTTACTGTGGGACCAATCCTAGCCGTTAGCGCGCGCTGAAGAAATAGAGACAGTTTCAAAAACTACATTTCATTGACTTTCTAACGGTATCAGTCCGTTTGAGTTACAACGGTTGCGTCACATATTCGTACCAACATGTATTTAGCGATATTTTTCTGATATTACTAGGTTGCATCGCTTTTAACAGTGAAACGATTGACTGTGGGACTTAATTGAACTGATTTTGGACTTTGACCTTATAAATGTGATAAATGAGACAATTGGACTCCAAGAAATAACATTCTTCTTAATTTGACATGATTGCTGGAACTCAGCGATTACACTGGGCGCTGTGGTAGCGCTTTATTTAAAAATTTAGATAAATAAGTCATTTTTTACTGTGGGACCAATCCTAGCCGTTAGCGCGCGCTGAAGAAATAGAGACAGTTTCAAAAACTACATTTCATTGACTTTCTAACGGTATCAGTCCGTTTGAGTTACAACGGTTGCGTCACATATTCGTACCAACATGTATTTAGCGATATTTTTCTGATATTACTAGGTTGCATCGCTTTTAACAGTGAAACGATTGACTGTGGGACTTAATTGAACTGATTTTGGACTTTGACCTTATAAATGTGATAAATGAGACAATTGGACTCCAAGAAATAACATTCTTCTTAATTTGACATGATTGCTGGAACTCAGCGATTACACTGGGCGCTGTGGTAGCGCTTTATTTAAAAATTTAGATAAATAAGTCATTTTTTACTGTGGGACCAATCCTAGCCGTTAGCGCGCGCTGAAGAAATAGAGACAGTTTCAAAAACTACATTTCATTGACTTTCTAACGGTATCAGTCCGTTTGAGTTACAACGGTTGCGTCACATATTCGTACCAACATGTATTTAGCGATATTTTTCTGATATTACTAGGTTGCATCGCTTTTAACAGTGAAACGATTGACTGTGGGACTTAATTGAACTGATTTTGGACTTTGACCTTATAAATGTGATAAATGAGACAATTGGACTCCAAGAAATAACATTCTTCTTAATTTGACATGATTGCTGGAACTCAGCGATTACACTGGGCGCTGTGGTAGCGCTTTATTTAAAAATTTAGATAAATAAGTCATTTTTTACTGTGGGACCAATCCTAGCCGTTAGCGCGCGCTGAAGAAATAGAGACAGTTTCAAAAACTACATTTCATTGACTTTCTAACGGTATCAGTCCGTTTGAGTTACAACGGTTGCGTCACATATTCGTACCAACATGTATTTAGCGATATTTTTCTGATATTACTAGGTTGCATCGCTTTTAACAGTGAAACGATTGACTGTGGGACTTAATTGAACTGATTTTGGACTTTGACCTTATAAATGTGATAAATGAGACAATTGGACTCCAAGAAATAACATTCTTCTTAATTTGACATGATTGCTGGAACTCAGCGATTACACTGGGCGCTGTGGTAGCGCTTTATTTAAAAATTTAGATAAATAAGTCATTTTTTACTGTGGGACCAATCCTAGCCGTTAGCGCGCGCTGAAGAAATAGAGACAGTTTCAAAAACTACATTTCATTGACTTTCTAACGGTATCAGTCCGTTTGAGTTACAACGGTTGCGTCACATATTCGTACCAACATGTATTTAGCGATATTTTTCTGATATTACTAGGTTGCATCGCTTTTAACAGTGAAACGATTGACTGTGGGACTTAATTGAACTGATTTTGGACTTTGACCTTATAAATGTGATAAATGAGACAATTGGACTCCAAGAAATAACATTCTTCTTAATTTGACATGATTGCTGGAACTCAGCGATTACACTGGGCGCTGTGGTAGCGCTTTATTTAAAAATTTAGATAAATAAGTCATTTTTTACTGTGGGACCAATCCTAGCCGTTAGCGCGCGCTGAAGAAATAGAGACAGTTTCAAAAACTACATTTCATTGACTTTCTAACGGTATCAGTCCGTTTGAGTTACAACGGTTGCGTCACATATTCGTACCAACATGTATTTAGCGATATTTTTCTGATATTACTAGGTTGCATCGCTTTTAACAGTGAAACGATTGACTGTGGGACTTAATTGAACTGATTTTGGACTTTGACCTTATAAATGTGATAAATGAGACAATTGGACTCCAAGAAATAACATTCTTCTTAATTTGACATGATTGCTGGAACTCAGCGATTACACTGGGCGCTGTGGTAGCGCTTTATTTAAAAATTTAGATAAATAAGTCATTTTTTACTGTGGGACCAATCCTAGCCGTTAGCGCGCGCTGAAGAAATAGAGACAGTTTCAAAAACTACATTTCATTGACTTTCTAACGGTATCAGTCCGTTTGAGTTACAACGGTTGCGTCACATATTCGTACCAACATGTATTTAGCGATATTTTTCTGATATTACTAGGTTGCATCGCTTTTAACAGTGAAACGATTGACTGTGGGACTTAATTGAACTGATTTTGGACTTTGACCTTATAAATGTGATAAATGAGACAATTGGACTCCAAGAAATAACATTCTTCTTAATTTGACATGATTGCTGGAACTCAGCGATTACACTGGGCGCTGTGGTAGCGCTTTATTTAAAAATTTAGATAAATAAGTCATTTTTTACTGTGGGACCAATCCTAGCCGTTAGCGCGCGCTGAAGAAATAGAGACAGTTTCAAAAACTACATTTCATTGACTTTCTAACGGTATCAGTCCGTTTGAGTTACAACGGTTGCGTCACATATTCGTACCAACATGTATTTAGCGATATTTTTCTGATATTACTAGGTTGCATCGCTTTTAACAGTGAAACGATTGACTGTGGGACTTAATTGAACTGATTTTGGACTTTGACCTTATAAATGTGATAAATGAGACAATTGGACTCCAAGAAATAACATTCTTCTTAATTTGACATGATTGCTGGAACTCAGCGATTACACTGGGCGCTGTGGTAGCGCTTTATTTAAAAATTTAGATAAATAAGTCATTTTTTACTGTGGGACCAATCCTAGCCGTTAGCGCGCGCTGAAGAAATAGAGACAGTTTCAAAAACTACATTTCATTGACTTTCTAACGGTATCAGTCCGTTTGAGTTACAACGGTTGCGTCACATATTCGTACCAACATGTATTTAGCGATATTTTTCTGATATTACTAGGTTGCATCGCTTTTAACAGTGAAACGATTGACTGTGGGACTTAATTGAACTGATTTTGGACTTTGACCTTATAAATGTGATAAATGAGACAATTGGACTCCAAGAAATAACATTCTTCTTAATTTGACATGATTGCTGGAACTCAGCGATTACACTGGGCGCTGTGGTAGCGCTTTATTTAAAAATTTAGATAAATAAGTCATTTTTTACTGTGGGACCAATCCTAGCCGTTAGCGCGCGCTGAAGAAATAGAGACAGTTTCAAAAACTACATTTCATTGACTTTCTAACGGTATCAGTCCGTTTGAGTTACAACGGTTGCGTCACATATTCGTACCAACATGTATTTAGCGATATTTTTCTGATATTACTAGGTTGCATCGCTTTTAACAGTGAAACGATTGACTGTGGGACTTAATTGAACTGATTTTGGACTTTGACCTTATAAATGTGATAAATGAGACAATTGGACTCCAAGAAATAACATTCTTCTTAATTTGACATGATTGCTGGAACTCAGCGATTACACTGGGCGCTGTGGTAGCGCTTTATTTAAAAATTTAGATAAATAAGTCATTTTTTACTGTGGGACCAATCCTAGCCGTTAGCGCGCGCTGAAGAAATAGAGACAGTTTCAAAAACTACATTTCATTGACTTTCTAACGGTATCAGTCCGTTTGAGTTACAACGGTTGCGTCACATATTCGTACCAACATGTATTTAGCGATATTTTTCTGATATTACTAGGTTGCATCGCTTTTAACAGTGAAACGATTGACTGTGGGACTTAATTGAACTGATTTTGGACTTTGACCTTATAAATGTGATAAATGAGACAATTGGACTCCAAGAAATAACATTCTTCTTAATTTGACATGATTGCTGGAACTCAGCGATTACACTGGGCGCTGTGGTAGCGCTTTATTTAAAAATTTAGATAAATAAGTCATTTTTTACTGTGGGACCAATCCTAGCCGTTAGCGCGCGCTGAAGAAATAGAGACAGTTTCAAAAACTACATTTCATTGACTTTCTAACGGTATCAGTCCGTTTGAGTTACAACGGTTGCGTCACATATTCGTACCAACATGTATTTAGCGATATTTTTCTGATATTACTAGGTTGCATCGCTTTTAACAGTGAAACGATTGACTGTGGGACTTAATTGAACTGATTTTGGACTTTGACCTTATAAATGTGATAAATGAGACAATTGGACTCCAAGAAATAACATTCTTCTTAATTTGACATGATTGCTGGAACTCAGCGATTACACTGGGCGCTGTGGTAGCGCTTTATTTAAAAATTTAGATAAATAAGTCATTTTTTACTGTGGGACCAATCCTAGCCGTTAGCGCGCGCTGAAGAAATAGAGACAGTTTCAAAAACTACATTTCATTGACTTTCTAACGGTATCAGTCCGTTTGAGTTACAACGGTTGCGTCACATATTCGTACCAACATGTATTTAGCGATATTTTTCTGATATTACTAGGTTGCATCGCTTTTAACAGTGAAACGATTGACTGTGGGACTTAATTGAACTGATTTTGGACTTTGACCTTATAAATGTGATAAATGAGACAATTGGACTCCAAGAAATAACATTCTTCTTAATTTGACATGATTGCTGGAACTCAGCGATTACACTGGGCGCTGTGGTAGCGCTTTATTTAAAAATTTAGATAAATAAGTCATTTTTTACTGTGGGACCAATCCTAGCCGTTAGCGCGCGCTGAAGAAATAGAGACAGTTTCAAAAACTACATTTCATTGACTTTCTAACGGTATCAGTCCGTTTGAGTTACAACGGTTGCGTCACATATTCGTACCAACATGTATTTAGCGATATTTTTCTGATATTACTAGGTTGCATCGCTTTTAACAGTGAAACGATTGACTGTGGGACTTAATTGAACTGATTTTGGACTTTGACCTTATAAATGTGATAAATGAGACAATTGGACTCCAAGAAATAACATTCTTCTTAATTTGACATGATTGCTGGAACTCAGCGATTACACTGGGCGCTGTGGTAGCGCTTTATTTAAAAATTTAGATAAATAAGTCATTTTTTACTGTGGGACCAATCCTAGCCGTTAGCGCGCGCTGAAGAAATAGAGACAGTTTCAAAAACTACATTTCATTGACTTTCTAACGGTATCAGTCCGTTTGAGTTACAACGGTTGCGTCACATATTCGTACCAACATGTATTTAGCGATATTTTTCTGATATTACTAGGTTGCATCGCTTTTAACAGTGAAACGATTGACTGTGGGACTTAATTGAACTGATTTTGGACTTTGACCTTATAAATGTGATAAATGAGACAATTGGACTCCAAGAAATAACATTCTTCTTAATTTGACATGATTGCTGGAACTCAGCGATTACACTGGGCGCTGTGGTAGCGCTTTATTTAAAAATTTAGATAAATAAGTCATTTTTTACTGTGGGACCAATCCTAGCCGTTAGCGCGCGCTGAAGAAATAGAGACAGTTTCAAAAACTACATTTCATTGACTTTCTAACGGTATCAGTCCGTTTGAGTTACAACGGTTGCGTCACATATTCGTACCAACATGTATTTAGCGATATTTTTCTGATATTACTAGGTTGCATCGCTTTTAACAGTGAAACGATTGACTGTGGGACTTAATTGAACTGATTTTGGACTTTGACCTTATAAATGTGATAAATGAGACAATTGGACTCCAAGAAATAACATTCTTCTTAATTTGACATGATTGCTGGAACTCAGCGATTACACTGGGCGCTGTGGTAGCGCTTTATTTAAAAATTTAGATAAATAAGTCATTTTTTACTGTGGGACCAATCCTAGCCGTTAGCGCGCGCTGAAGAAATAGAGACAGTTTCAAAAACTACATTTCATTGACTTTCTAACGGTATCAGTCCGTTTGAGTTACAACGGTTGCGTCACATATTCGTACCAACATGTATTTAGCGATATTTTTCTGATATTACTAGGTTGCATCGCTTTTAACAGTGAAACGATTGACTGTGGGACTTAATTGAACTGATTTTGGACTTTGACCTTATAAATGTGATAAATGAGACAATTGGACTCCAAGAAATAACATTCTTCTTAATTTGACATGATTGCTGGAACTCAGCAATTACACTGGGCGCTGTGGTAGCGCTTTATTTAAAAATTTAGATAAATAAGTCATTTTTTACTGTGGGACCAATCCTAGCCGTTAGCGCGCGCTGAAGAAATAGAGACAGTTTCAAAAACTACATTTCATTGACTTTCTAACGGTATCAGTCCGTTTGAGTTACAACGGTTGCGTCACATATTCGTACCAACATGTATTTAGCGATATTTTTCTGATATTACTAGGTTGCATCGCTTTTAACAGTGAAACGATTGACTGTGGGACTTAATTGAACTGATTTTGGACTTTGACCTTATAAATGTGATAAATGAGACAATTGGACTCCAAGAAATAACATTCTTCTTAATTTGACATGATTGCTGGAACTCAGCGATTACACTGGGCGCTGTGGTAGCGCTTTATTTAAAAATTTAGATAAATAAGTCATTTTTTACTGTGGGACCAATCCTAGCCGTTAGCGCGCGCTGAAGAAATAGAGACAGTTTCAAAAACTACATTTCATTGACTTTCTAACGGTATCAGTCCGTTTGAGTTACAACGGTTGCGTCACATATTCGTACCAACATGTATTTAGCGATATTTTTCTGATATTACTAGGTTGCATCGCTTTTAACAGTGAAACGATTGACTGTGGGACTTAATTGAACTGATTTTGGACTTTGACCTTATAAATGTGATAAATGAGACAATTGGACTCCAAGAAATAACATTCTTCTTAATTTGACATGATTGCTGGAACTCAGCGATTACACTGGGCGCTGTGGTAGCGCTTTATTTAAAAATTTAGATAAATAAGTCATTTTTTACTGTGGGACCAATCCTAGCCGTTAGCGCGCGCTGAAGAAATAGAGACAGTTTCAAAAACTACATTTCATTGACTTTCTAACGGTATCAGTCCGTTTGAGTTACAACGGTTGCGTCACATATTCGTACCAACATGTATTTAGCGATATTTTTCTGATATTACTAGGTTGCATCGCTTTTAACAGTGAAACGATTGACTGTGGGACTTAATTGAACTGATTTTGGACTTTGACCTTATAAATGTGATAAATGAGACAATTGGACTCCAAGAAATAACATTCTTCTTAATTTGACATGATTGCTGGAACTCAGCGATTACACTGGGCGCTGTGGTAGCGCTTTATTTAAAAATTTAGATAAATAAGTCATTTTTTACTGTGGGACCAATCCTAGCCGTTAGCGCGCGCTGAAGAAATAGAGACAGTTTCAAAAACTACATTTCATTGACTTTCTAACGGTATCAGTCCGTTTGAGTTACAACGGTTGCGTCACATATTCGTACCAACATGTATTTAGCGATATTTTTCTGATATTACTAGGTTGCATCGCTTTTAACAGTGAAACGATTGACTGTGGGACTTAATTGAACTGATTTTGGACTTTGACCTTATAAATGTGATAAATGAGACAATTGGACTCCAAGAAATAACATTCTTCTTAATTTGACATGATTGCTGGAACTCAGCAATTACACTGGGCGCTGTGGTAGCGCTTTATTTAAAAATTTAGATAAATAAGTCATTTTTTACTGTGGGACCAATCCTAGCCGTTAGCGCGCGCTGAAGAAATAGAGACAGTTTCAAAAACTACATTTCATTGACTTTCTAACGGTATCAGTCCGTTTGAGTTACAACGGTTGCGTCACATATTCGTACCAACATGTATTTAGCGATATTTTTCTGATATTACTAGGTTGCATCGCTTTTAACAGTGAAACGATTGACTGTGGGACTTAATTGAACTGATTTTGGACTTTGACCTTATAAATGTGATAAATGAGACAATTGGACTCCAAGAAATAACATTCTTCTTAATTTGACATGATTGCTGGAACTCAGCGATTACACTGGGCGCTGTGGTAGCGCTTTATTTAAAAATTTAGATAAATAAGTCATTTTTTACTGTGGGACCAATCCTAGCCGTTAGCGCGCGCTGAAGAAATAGAGACAGTTTCAAAAACTACATTTCATTGACTTTCTAACGGTATCAGTCCGTTTGAGTTACAACGGTTGCGTCACATATTCGTACCAACATGTATTTAGCGATATTTTTCTGATATTACTAGGTTGCATCGCTTTTAACAGTGAAACGATTGACTGTGGGACTTAATTGAACTGATTTTGGACTTTGACCTTATAAATGTGATAAATGAGACAATTGGACTCCAAGAAATAACATTCTTCTTAATTTGACATGATTGCTGGAACTCAGCAATTACACTGGGCGCTGTGGTAGCGCTTTATTTAAAAATTTAGATAAATAAGTCATTTTTTACTGTGGGACCAATCCTAGCCGTTAGCGCGCGCTGAAGAAATAGAGACAGTTTCAAAAACTACATTTCATTGACTTTCTAACGGTATCAGTCCGTTTGAGTTACAACGGTTGCGTCACATATTCGTACCAACATGTATTTAGCGATATTTTTCTGATATTACTAGGTTGCATCGCTTTTAACAGTGAAACGATTGACTGTGGGACTTAATTGAACTGATTTTGGACTTTGACCTTATAAATGTGATAAATGAGACAATTGGACTCCAAGAAATAACATTCTTCTTAATTTGACATGATTGCTGGAACTCAGCAATTACACTGGGCGCTGTGGTAGCGCTTTATTTAAAAATTTAGATAAATAAGTCATTTTTTACTGTGGACCAATCCTAGCCGTTAGCGCGCGCTGAAGAAATAGAGACAGTTTCAAAAACTACATTTCATTGACTTTCTAACGGTATCAGTCCGTTTGAGTTACAACGGTTGCGTCACATATTCGTACCAACATGTATTTAGCGATATTTTTCTGATATTACTAGGTTGCATCGCTTTTAACAGTGAAACGATTGACTGTGGGACTTAATTGAACTGATTTTGGACTTTGACCTTATAAATGTGATAAATGAGACAATTGGACTCCAAGAAATAACATTCTTCTTAATTTGACATGATTGCTGGAACTCAGCAATTACACTGGGCGCTGTGGTAGCGCTTTATTTAAAAATTTAGATAAATAAGTCATTTTTTACTGTGGGACCAATCCTAGCCGTTAGCGCGCGCTGAAGAAATAGAGACAGTTTCAAAAACTACATTTCATTGACTTTCTAACGGTATCAGTCCGTTTGAGTTACAACGGTTGCGTCACATATTCGTACCAACATGTATTTAGCGATATTTTTCTGATATTACTAGGTTGCATCGCTTTTAACAGTGAAACGATTGACTGTGGGACTTAATTGAACTGATTTTGGACTTTGACCTTATAAATGTGATAAATGAGACAATTGGACTCCAAGAAATAACATTCTTCTTAATTTGACATGATTGCTGGAACTCAGCAATTACACTGGGCGCTGTGGTAGCGCTTTATTTAAAAATTTAGATAAATAAGTCATTTTTTACTGTGGGACCAATCCTAGCCGTTAGCGCGCGCTGAAGAAATAGAGACAGTTTCAAAAACTACATTTCATTGACTTTCTAACGGTATCAGTCCGTTTGAGTTACAACGGTTGCGTCACATATTCGTACCAACATGTATTTAGCGATATTTTTCTGATATTACTAGGTTGCATCGCTTTTAACAGTGAAACGATTGACTGTGGACTTAATTGAACTGATTTTGGACTTTGACCTTATAAATGTGATAAATGAGACAATTGGACTCCAAGAAATAACATTCTTCTTAATTTGACATGATTGCTGGAACTCAGCAATTACACTGGGCGCTGTGGTAGCGCTTTATTTAAAAATTTAGATAAATAAGTCATTTTTTACTGTGGGACCAATCCTAGCCGTTAGCGCGCGCTGAAGAAATAGAGACAGTTTCAAAAACTACATTTCATTGACTTTCTAACGGTATCAGTCCGTTTGAGTTACAACGGTTGCGTCACATATTCGTACCAACATGTATTTAGCGATATTTTTCTGATATTACTAGGTTGCATCGCTTTTAACAGTGAAACGATTGACTGTGGGACTTAATTGAACTGATTTTGGACTTTGACCTTATAAATGTGATAAATGAGACAATTGGACTCCAAGAAATAACATTCTTCTTAATTTGACATGATTGCTGGAACTCAGCGATTACACTGGGCGCTGTGGTAGCGCTTTATTTAAAAATTTAGATAAATAAGTCATTTTTTACTGTGGACCAATCCTAGCCGTTAGCGCGCGCTGAAGAAATAGAGACAGTTTCAAAAACTACATTTCATTGACTTTCTAACGGTATCAGTCCGTTTGAGTTACAACGGTTGCGTCACATATTCGTACCAACATGTATTTAGCGATATTTTTCTGATATTACTAGGTTGCATCGCTTTTAACAGTGAAACGATTGACTGTGGGACTTAATTGAACTGATTTTGGACTTTGACCTTATAAATGTGATAAATGAGACAATTGGACTCCAAGAAATAACATTCTTCTTAATTTGACATGATTGCTGGAACTCAGCAATTACACTGGGCGCTGTGGTAGCGCTTTATTTAAAAATTTAGATAAATAAGTCATTTTTTACTGTGGGACCAATCCTAGCCGTTAGCGCGCGCTGAAGAAATAGAGACAGTTTCAAAAACTACATTTCATTGACTTTCTAACGGTATCAGTCCGTTTGAGTTACAACGGTTGCGTCACATATTCGTACCAACATGTATTTAGCGATATTTTTCTGATATTACTAGGTTGCATCGCTTTTAACAGTGAAACGATTGACTGTGGGACTTAATTGAACTGATTTTGGACTTTGACCTTATAAATGTGATAAATGAGACAATTGGACTCCAAGAAATAACATTCTTCTTAATTTGACATGATTGCTGGAACTCAGCGATTACACTGGGCGCTGTGGTAGCGCTTTATTTAAAAATTTAGATAAATAAGTCATTTTTTACTGTGGGACCAATCCTAGCCGTTAGCGCGCGCTGAAGAAATAGAGACAGTTTCAAAAACTACATTTCATTGACTTTCTAACGGTATCAGTCCGTTTGAGTTACAACGGTTGCGTCACATATTCGTACCAACATGTATTTAGCGATATTTTTCTGATATTACTAGGTTGCATCGCTTTTAACAGTGAAACGATTGACTGTGGGACTTAATTGAACTGATTTTGGACTTTGACCTTATAAATGTGATAAATGAGACAATTGGACTCCAAGAAATAACATTCTTCTTAATTTGACATGATTGCTGGAACTCAGATTACACTGGGCGCTGTGGTAGCGCTTTATTTAAAAATTTAGATAAATAAGTCATTTTTTACTGTGGGACCAATCCTAGCCGTTAGCGCGCGCTGAAGAAATAGAGACAGTTTCAAAAACTACATTTCATTGACTTTCTAACGGTATCAGTCCGTTTGAGTTACAACGGTTGCGTCACATATTCGTACCAACATGTATTTAGCGATATTTTTCTGATATTACTAGGTTGCATCGCTTTTAACAGTGAAACGATTGACTGTGGGACTTAATTGAACTGATTTTGGACTTTGACCTTATAAATGTGATAAATGAGACAATTGGACTCCAAGAAATAACATTCTTCTTAATTTGACATGATTGCTGGAACTCAGCGATTACACTGGGCGCTGTGGTAGCGCTTTATTTAAAAATTTAGATAAATAAGTCATTTTTTACTGTGGGACCAATCCTAGCCGTTAGCGCGCGCTGAAGAAATAGAGACAGTTTCAAAAACTACATTTCATTGACTTTCTAACGGTATCAGTCCGTTTGAGTTACAACGGTTGCGTCACATATTCGTACCAACATGTATTTAGCGATATTTTTCTGATATTACTAGGTTGCATCGCTTTTAACAGTGAAACGATTGACTGTGGGACTTAATTGAACTGATTTTGGACTTTGACCTTATAAATGTGATAAATGAGACAATTGGACTCCAAGAAATAACATTCTTCTTAATTTGACATGATTGCTGGAACTCAGCGATTACACTGGGCGCTGTGGTAGCGCTTTATTTAAAAATTTAGATAAATAAGTCATTTTTTACTGTGGGACCAATCCTAGCCGTTAGCGCGCGCTGAAGAAATAGAGACAGTTTCAAAAACTACATTTCATTGACTTTCTAACGGTATCAGTCCGTTTGAGTTACAACGGTTGCGTCACATATTCGTACCAACATGTATTTAGCGATATTTTTCTGATATTACTAGGTTGCATCGCTTTTAACAGTGAAACGATTGACTGTGGGACTTAATTGAACTGATTTTGGACTTTGACCTTATAAATGTGATAAATGAGACAATTGGACTCCAAGAAATAACATTCTTCTTAATTTGACATGATTGCTGGAACTCAGCAATTACACTGGGCGCTGTGGTAGCGCTTTATTTAAAAATTTAGATAATAAGTCATTTTTACTGTGGGACCAATCCTAGCCGTTAGCGCGCGCTGAAAAATAGAGACAGTTTCAAAAAACTACATTTCATTGACTTTCTAAGGTATCAGTCCGTTTGAGTTACAACGGTTTGCGTCACATATTCGTACCAACATGTATTTAGCGATATTTTTCTGATATTTACTAGGTTGCATCGCTTTTAACAGTGAAACGATTGACTGTGGGACTTAATTGAACTGATTTTGGACTTTGACTTATAAATGTGATAAATGACACAATTGGACTCCAAGAGAATAACATTCTTCTTAATTTGACATGATTGCTGGAACTCAGCGATTACACTGGGCGCTGTCGGTAGCGCTTTATTTAAAAATTTAGATAAATAAGTCATTTTTTACTGTGGACCAATCCTAGCCGTTAGCGCGCGCTGAAGAAATAGAGACAGTTTCAAAAACTACATTTCA
>JASGCC010001058.1:0-44423 GCA_030067915.1 Hydractinia echinata | reverse complement strand
CGCCTTGCGCAGGTTACCATCGGTCTAGTCCTTCCACTCTCAATGGACTGCGACGTCCCAAGTCGTTTTCCCTGGCGCCATGGCCTTAGAACACCGTCAACTACATGCACAGGCCTCTAAAGACTGTAATATGGCCTTTTGCGGCCTAATAAAAGCCTTACACGTAAATCACGTGCTTCCACGTGCCTGCGCAGGTTACCATCGGTCTAGTCCTTCCACTCTCAATGGACTGCGACGTCCAAAGTCGTTTTCCCTGGCGCCATGGCCTTAGAACACCGTCTACTACGTGCACAGGCCTCTAAAGGCTGTAATATGGCCTTTTGCTGCCTAATAAAAGCCTTACACGTAAATCACGTGGTTCCACGTGCCTGCGCAGGTTACGATCGGTCTAGTCCTTCCACTCTCAATGGACTGCGACGTCCCAAGTCGTTTTCCCTGGCGCCGTGGTCTTATAACACCGTCAACTACATGCACAGGCCTCTAAAGACTGTAATATGGCCTTTTGCGGCCTAATAAAGGCCTTACACGTAAATCACGTGCTTCCACGTGACTGCGCAGGTTACCATTGGTCTAGTCCTTCCAGTCTTAATGGACTACAAAGTCCCAAGTCGTTTTCCTTGGCGCCATGGCCTTAGAACACCGTCAACTACATGCACAGGCCTCTAAAGACTGTAATATGGCCTTTTGCGGCCTAATAAGGACCTTACACGTAAATCACGTGCTTCCACGCGCCTGCGCAGGTTACCATCGGTCTAGTCCTTCCACTCTCAATGGACTGCGACGTCCCAAGTCGTTTTCCCTGGCGCCATGGCCTTAGAACACCGTCTACTACGTGCACAGGCCTCTAAAGGCTGTAATATGGCCTTTTGCTGCCTAATAAAAGCCTTACACGTAAATCACGTGGTTCCACGTGCCTGCGCAGGTTACGATCGGTCTAGTCCTTGCACTCTCAATGGACTGCGACGTCCCAAGTCGTTTTCCCTGGCGCCGTGGTCTTATAACACCGTCAACTACATGCACAGGCCTCTAAAGACTGTAATATGGCCTTTTGCGGCCTAATAAAGGCCTTACACGTAAATCACGTGCTTCCACGTGCCTGCGCAGGTTACCATCGGTCTAGTCCTTCCACTCTCAATGGACTGCGACGTCCCAAGTCGTTTTCCCTGGCGCCATGGCCTTAGAACACCGTCAACTACATGCACAGGCCTCTAAAGACTGTAATATGGCCTTTTGCGGCCTAATAAAGGCCTTACACGTAAATCACGTGCTTCCACGTGCCTGCGCAGGTTACCATCGGTCTAGTCCTTCCACTCTCAATGGACTGCGACGTCCCAAGTCGTTTTCCCTGGCGCCATGGCCTTAGAACACCGTCTACTACATGCACAGGCCTCTAAAGGCTGTAATATGGCCTTTTGCTGCCTAATAAAAGCCTTACACGTAAATCACGTGCTTCCACGTGCCTGCGCAGGTTACCATCGGTCTAGTCCTTCCACTCTCAATGGACTGCGACGTCCCAAGTCGTTTTCCCTGGCGCCATGGCCTTAGAACACCGTCTACTACGTGCACAGGCCTCTAAAGGCTGTAATATGGCCTTTTGCTGCCTAATAAAAGCCTTACACGTAAATCACGTGGTTCCACGTGCCTGCGCAGGTTACGATCGGTCTAGTCCTTGCACTCTCAATGGACTGCGACGTCCCAAGTCGTTTTCCCTGGCGCCGTGGTCTTATAACACCGTCAACTACATGCACAGGCCTCTAAAGACTGTAATATGGCCTTTTGCGGCCTAATAAAGGCCTTACACGTAAATCACGTGCTTCCACGTGACTGCGCAGGTTACCATTGGTCTAGTCCTTCCAGTCTTAATGGACTACAAAGTCCCAAGTCGTTTTCCCTGGCGCCATGGCCTTAGAACACCGTCAACTACATGCACAGGCCTCTAAAGACTGTAATATGGCCTTTTGCGGCCTAATAAAGGCCTTACACGTAAATCACGTGCTTCCACGTGCCTGCGCAGGTTACCATCGGTCTAGTCCTTCCACTCTCAATGGACTGCGACGTCCCAAGTCGTTTTCCCTGGCGCCATGGCCTTAGAACACCGTCTACTACGTGCACAGGCCTCTAAAGGCTGTAATATGGCCTTTTGCTGCCTAATAAAAGCCTTACACGTAAATCACGTGCTTCCACGTGCCTGCGCAGGTTACGATCGGTCTAGTCCTTCCACTCTCAATGGACTGCGACGTCCCAAGTCGTTTTCCCTGGCGCCGTGGCCTTATAACACCGTCAACTACATGCACAGGCCTCTAAAGACTGTAATATGGCCTTTTGCGGCCTAATAAAAGCCTTACACGTAAATCACGTGCTTCCACGTGCCTGCGCAGGTTACCATCGGTCTAGTCCTTCCACTCTCAATGGACTGCGACGTCCCAAGTCGTTTTCCCTGGCGCCATGGCCTTAGAACACCGTCAACTACATGCACAGGCCTCTAAAGACTGTAATATGGCCTTTTGCGGCCTAATAAAAGCCTTACACGTAAATCACGTGGTTCCACGTGCCTGCGCAGGTTACCATCGGTCTAGTCCTTCCACTCTCAATGGACTGCGACGTCCCAAGTCGTTTTCCCTGGCGCCGTGGTCTTATAACACCGTCAACTACATGCACAGGCCTCTAAAGACTGTAATATGGCCTTTTGCGGCCTAATAAAGGCCTTACACGTAAATCACGTGCTTCCACGTGCCTGCGCAGGTTACCATCGGTCTAGTCCTTCCACTCTCAATGGACTGCGACGTCCCAAGTCGTTTTCCCTGGCGCCATGGCCTTAGAACACCGTCTACTACGTGCACAGGCCTCTAAAGGCTGTAATATGGCCTTTTGCTGCCTAATAAAAGCCTTACACGTAAATCACGTGGTTCCACGTGCCTGCGCAGGTTACGATCGGTCTAGTCCTTCCACTCTCAATGGACTGCGACGTCCCAAGTCGTTTTCCCTGGCGCCGTGGTCTTATAACACCGTCAACTACATGCACAGGCCTCTAAAGACTGTAATATGGCCTTTTGCGGCCTAATAAAGGCCTTACACGTAAATCACGTGCTTCCACGTGCCTGCGCAGGTTACCATCGGTCTAGTCCTTCCACTCTCAATGGACTGCGACGTCCCAAGTCGTTTTCCCTGGCGCCATGGCCTTAGAACACCGTCTACTACATGCACAGGCCTCTAAAGGCTGTAATATGGCCTTTTGCGGCCTAATAAAGGCCTTACACGTAAATCACGTGCTTCCACGTGCCTGCGCAGGTTACGATCGGTCTAGTCCTTCCACTCTCAATGGACTGCGACGTCCCAAGTCGTTTTCCCTGGCGCCGTGGTCTTATAACACCGTCAACTACATGCACAGGCCTCTAAAGACTGTAATATGGCCTTTTGCGGCCTAATAAAAGCCTTACACGTAAATCACGTGCTTCCACGTGCCTGCGCAGGTTACCATCGGTCTAGTCCTTCCACTCTCAATGGACTGCGACGTCCAAGTCGTTTTCCCTGGCGCCATGGCCTTAGAACACCGTCTACTACGTGCACAGGCCTCTAAAGGCTGTAATATGGCCTTTTGCTGCCTAATAAAAGCCTTACACGTAAATCACGTGGTTCCACGTGCCTGCGCAGGTTACGATCGGTCTAGTCCTTCCACTCTCAATGGACTGCGACGTCCCAAGTCGTTTTCCCTGGCGCCGTGGTCTTATAACACCGTCAACTACATGCACAGGCCTCTAAAGACTGTAATATGGCCTTTTGCGGCCTAATAAAGGCCTTACACGTAAATCACGTGCTTCCACGTGACTGCGCAGGTTACCATTGGTCTAGTCCTTCCAGTCTTAATGGACTACAAGTCCCAAGTCGTTTTCCCTTGGCGCCATGGCCTTAGAACACCGTCAACTACATGCACAGGCCTCTAAAGACTGTAATATGGCCTTTTGCGGCCTAATAAGGACCTTACACGTAAATCACGTGCTTCCACGCGCCTGCGCAGGTTACCATCGGTCTAGTCCTTCCACTCTCAATGGACTGCGACGTCCTAAGTCGTTTTCCCTGGCGCCATGGCCTTAGAACACCGTCTACTACGTGCACAGGCCTCTAAAGGCTGTAATATGGCCTTTTGCTGCCTAATAAAAGCCTTACACGTAAATCACGTGGTTCCACGTGCCTGCGCAGGTTACGATCGGTCTAGTCCTTCCACTCTCAATGGACTGCGACGTCCCAAGTCGTTTTCCCTGGCGCCGTGGTCTTATAACACCGTCAACTACATGCACAGGCCTCTAAAGACTGTAATATGGCCTTTTGCGGCCTAATAAAGGCCTTACACGTAAATCACGTGCTTCCACGTGCCTGCGCAGGTTACCATCGGTCTAGTCCTTCCAGTCTTAATGGACTACAAAGTCCCAAGTCGTTTTCCTTGGCGCCATGGCCTTAGAACACCGTCAACTACATGCACAGGCCTCTAAAGACTGTAATATGGCCTTTTGCGGCCTAATAAAGGCCTTACACGTAAATCACGTGCTTCCACGCGCCTGCGCAGGTTACCATCGGTCTAGTCCTTCCACTCTCAATGGACTGCGACGTCCAAGTCGTTTTCCCTGGCGCCATGGCCTTAGAACACCGTCTACTACGTGCACAGGCCTCTAAAGGCTGTAATATGGCCTTTTGCTGCCTAATAAAAGCCTTACACGTAAATCACGTGCTTCCACGTGCCTGCGCAGGTTACGATCGGTCTAGTCCTTCCACTCTCAATGGACTGCGACGTCCCAAGTCGTTTTCCCTGGCGCCGTGGTCTTATAACACCGTCAACTACATGCACAGGCCTCTAAAGACTGTAATATGGCCTTTTGCGGCCTAATAAAGGCCTTACACGTAAATCACGTGCTTCCACGTGCCTGCGCAGGTTACCATCGGTCTAGTCCTTCCACTCTCAATGGACTGCGACGTCCCAAGTCGTTTTCCCTGGCGCCATGGCCTTAGAACACCGTCTACTACGTGCACAGGCCTCTAAAGGCTGTAATATGGCCTTTTGCTGCCTAATAAAAGCCTTACACGTAAATCACGTGCTTCCACGTGCCTGCGCAGGTTACGATCGGTCTAGTCCTTCCACTCTCAATGGACTGCGACGTCCCAAGTCGTTTTCCCTGGCGCCATGGCCTTAGAACACCGTCTACTACGTGCACAGGCCTCTAAAGGCTGTAATATGGCCTTTTGCTGCCTAATAAAAGCCTTACACGTAAATCACGTGGTTCCACGTGCCTGCGCAGGTTACGATCGGTCTAGTCCTTCCACTCTCAATGGACTGCGACGTCCCAAGTCGTTTTCCCTGGCGCCGTGGTCTTATAACACCGTCAACTACATGCACAGGCCTCTAAAGACTGTAATATGGCCTTTTGCGGCCTAATAAAGGCCTTACACGTAAATCACGTGCTTCCACGTGCCTGCGCAGGTTACCATCGGTCTAGTCCTTCCACTCTCAATGGACTGCGACGTCCCAAGTCGTTTTCCCTGGCGCCATGGCCTTAGAACACCGTCAACTACATGCACAGGCCTCTAAAGACTGTAATATGGCCTTTTGCGGCCTAATAAAGGCCTTACACGTAAATCACGTGCTTCCACGTGCCTGCGCAGGTTACCATCGGTCTAGTCCTTCCACTCTCAATGGACTGCGACGTCCCAAGTCGTTTTCCCTGGCGCCGTGGTCTTATAACACCGTCAACTACATGCACAGGCCTCTAAAGACTGTAATATGGCCTTTTGCGGCCTAATAAAGGCCTTACACGTAAATCACGTGCTTCCACGTGCCTGCGCAGGTTACCATCGGTCTAGTCCTTCCACTCTCAATGGACTGCGACGTCCCAAGTCGTTTTCCCTGGCGCCATGGCCTTAGAACACCGTCAACTACATGCACAGGCCTCTAAAGACTGTAATATGGCCTTTTGCGGCCTAATAAAGACCTTACACGTAAATCACGTGCTTCCACGTGCCTGCGCAGGTTACCATCGGTCTAGTCCTTCCACTCTCAATGGACTGCGACGTCCCAAGTCGTTTTCCCTGGCGCCATGGCCTTAGAACACCGTCTACTACGTGCACAGGCCTCTAAAGGCTGTAATATGGCCTTTTGCTGCCTAATAAAAGCCTTACACGTAAATCACGTGGTTCCACGTGCCTGCGCAGGTTACCATCGGTCTAGTCCTTCCACTCTCAATGGACTGCGACGTCCCAAGTCGTTTTCCCTGGCGCCATGGCCTTAGAACACCGTCTACTACGTGCACAGGCCTCTAAAGGCTGTAATATGGCCTTTTGCTGCCTAATAAAAGCCTTACACGTAAATCACGTGGTTCCACGTGCCTGCGCAGGTTACGATCGGTCTAGTCCTTCCACTCTCAATGGACTGCGACGTCCCAAGTCGTTTTCCCTGGCGCCGTGGTCTTATAACACCGTCAACTACATGCACAGGCCTCTAAAGACTGTAATATGGCCTTTTGCGGCCTAATAAAGGCCTTACACGTAAATCACGTGCTTCCACGTGCCTGCGCAGGTTACCATCGGTCTAGTCCTTCCACTCTCAATGGACTGCGACGTCCCAAGTCGTTTTCCCTGGCGCCATGGCCTTAGAACACCGTCAACTACATGCACAGGCCTCTAAAGACTGTAATATGGCCTTTTGCGGCCTAATAAAGGCCTTACACGTAAATCACGTGCTTCCACGTGCCTGCGCAGGTTACCATCGGTCTAGTCCTTCCACTCTCAATGGACTGCGACGTCCCAAGTCGTTTTCCCTGGCGCCATGGCCTTAGAACACCGTCTACTACATGCACAGGCCTCTAAAGGCTGTAATATGGCCTTTTGCTGCCTAATAAAGCCTTACACGTAAATCACGTGCTTCCACGTGCCTGCGCAGGTTACCATCGGTCTAGTCCTTCCACTCTCAATGGACTGCGACGTCCCAAGTCGTTTTCCCTGGCGCCATGGCCTTAGAACACCGTCAACTACATGCACAGGCCTCTAAAGGCTGTAATATGGCCTTTTGCTGCCTAATAAAAGCCTTACACGTAAATCACGTGGTTCCACGTGCCTGCGCAGGTTACCATCGGTCTAGTCCTTCCACTCTCAATGGACTGCGACGTCCCAAGTCGTTTTCCCTGGCGCCATGGCCTTAGAACACCGTCTACTACGTGCACAGGCCTCTAAAGGCTGTAATATGGCCTTTTGCTGCCTAATAAAAGCCTTACACGTAAATCACGTGGTTCCACGTGCCTGCGCAGGTTACGATCGGTCTAGTCCTTCCACTCTCAATGGACTGCGACGTCCCAAGTCGTTTTCCCTGGCGCCGTGGTCTTATAACACCGTCAACTACATGCACAGGCCTCTAAAGACTGTAATATGGCCTTTTGCGGCCTAATAAAGGCCTTACACGTAAATCACGTGCTTCCACGTGCCTGCGCAGGTTACCATCGGTCTAGTCCTTCCAGTCTCAATGGACTGCGAAGTCCCAAGTCGTTTTCCCTTGGCGCCATGGCCTTAGAACACCGTCAACTACATGCACAGGCCTCTAAAGACTGTAATATGGCCTTTTGCGGCCTAATAAAGGCCTTACACGTAAATCACGTGCTTCCACGTGCCTGCGCAGGTTACCATCGGTCTAGTCCTTCCACTCTCAATGGACTGCGACGTCCCAAGTCGTTTTCCCTGGCGCCATGGCCTTAGAACACCGTCTACTACGTGCACAGGCCTCTAAAGGCTGTAATATGGCCTTTTGCTGCCTAATAAAAGCCTTACACGTAAATCACGTGGTTCCACGTGCCTGCGCAGGTTACGATCGGTCTAGTCCTTCCACTCTCAATGGACTGCGACGTCCCAAGTCGTTTTCCCTGGCGCCGTGGTCTTATAACACCGTCAACTACATGCACAGGCCTCTAAAGACTGTAATATGGCCTTTTGCGGCCTAATAAAGCCTTACACGTAAATCACGTGCTTCCACGTGCCTGCGCAGGTTACCATCGGTCTAGTCCTTCCACTCTCAATGGACTGCGACGTCCCAAGTCGTTTTCCCTGGCGCCATGGCCTTAGAACACCGTCAACTACATGCACAGGCCTCTAAAGACTGTAATATGGCCTTTTGCGGCCTAATAAAGGCCTTACACGTAAATCACGTGCTTCCACGTGCCTGCGCAGGTTACCATCGGTCTAGTCCTTCCACTCTCAATGGACTGCGACGTCCAAGTCGTTTTCCCTGGCGCCATGGCCTTAGAACACCGTCAACTACATGCACAGGCCTCTAAAGACTGTAATATGGCCTTTTGCGGCCTAATAAAGGCCTTACACGTAAATCACGTGCTTCCACGTGCCTGCGCAGGTTACCATCGGTCTAGTCCTTCCACTCTCAATGGACTGCGACGTCCCAAGTCGTTTTCCCTGGCGCCATGGCCTTAGAACACCGTCTACTACGTGCACAGGCCTCTAAAGGCTGTAATATGGCCTTTTGCTGCCTAATAAAAGCCTTACACGTAAATCACGTGGTTCCACGTGCCTGCGCAGGTTACGATCGGTCTAGTCCTTCCACTCTCAATGGACTGCGACGTCCCAAGTCGTTTTCCCTGGCGCCGTGGTCTTATAACACCGTCAACTACATGCACAGGCCTCTAAAGACTGTAATATGGCCTTTTGCGGCCTAATAAAGGCCTTACACGTAAATCACGTGCTTCCACGTGCCTGCGCAGGTTACCATCGGTCTAGTCCTTCCACTCTCAATGGACTGCGACGTCCCAAGTCGTTTTCCCTGGCGCCATGGCCTTAGAACACCGTCAACTACATGCACAGGCCTCTAAAGACTGTAATATGGCCTTTTGCGGCCTAATAAAGGCCTTACACGTAAATCACGTGCTTCCACGTGCCTGCGCAGGTTACCATCGGTCTAGTCCTTCCACTCTCAATGGACTGCGACGTCCCAAGTCGTTTTCCCTGGCGCCATGGCCTTAGAACACCGTCTACTACGTGCACAGGCCTCTAAAGGCTGTAATATGGCCTTTTGCTGCCTAATAAAAGCCTTACACGTAAATCACGTGCTTCCACGTGCCTGCGCAGGTTACGATCGGTCTAGTCCTTCCACTCTCAATGGACTGCGACGTCCCAAGTCGTTTTCCCTGGCGCCGTGGTCTTATAACACCGTCAACTACATGCACAGGCCTCTAAAGACTGTAATATGGCCTTTTGCGGCCTAATAAAGGCCTTACACGTAAATCACGTGCTTCCACGTGCCTGCGCAGGTTACCATCGGTCTAGTCCTTCCACTCTCAATGGACTGCGACGTCCCAAGTCGTTTTCCCTGGCGCCATGGCCTTAGAACACCGTCTACTACATGCACAGGCCTCTAAAGGCTGTAATATGGCCTTTTGCTGCCTAATAAAAGCCTTACACGTAAATCACGTGCTTCCACGTGCCTGCGCAGGTTACCATCGGTCTAGTCCTTCCACTCTCAATGGACTGCGACGTCCCAAGTCGTTTTCCCTGGCGCCATGGCCTTAGAACACCGTCAACTACATGCACAGGCCTCTAAAGGCTGTAATATGGCCTTTTGCTGCCTAATAAAAGCCTTACACGTAAATCACGTGCTTCCACGTGCCTGCGCAGGTTACGATCGGTCTAGTCCTTCACTCTCAATGGACTGCGACGTCCCAAGTCGTTTTCCCTGGCGCCGTGGTCTTATAACACCGTCAACTACATGCACAGGCCTCTAAAGACTGTAATATGGCCTTTTGCGGCCTAATAAAGGCCTTACACGTAAATCACGTGCTTCCACGTGCCTGCGCAGGTTACCATCGGTCTAGTCCTTCCACTCTCAATGGACTGCGACGTCCCAAGTCGTTTTCCCTGGCGCCATGGCCTTAGAACACCGTCTACTACGTGCACAGGCCTCTAAAGGCTGTAATATGGCCTTTTGCTGCCTAATAAAAGCCTTACACGTAAATCACGTGGTTCCACGTGCCTGCGCAGGTTACCATCGGTCTAGTCCTTCCACTCTCAATGGACTGCGACGTCCCAAGTCGTTTTCCCTGGCGCCATGGCCTTAGAACACCGTCTACTACGTGCACAGGCCTCTAAAGGCTGTAATATGGCCTTTTGCTGCCTAATAAAAGCCTTACACGTAAATCACGTGGTTCCACGTGCCTGCGCAGGTTACGATCGGTCTAGTCCTTCCACTCTCAATGGACTGCGACGTCCCAAGTCGTTTTCCCTGGCGCCGTGGTCTTATAACACCGTCAACTACATGCACAGGCCTCTAAAGACTGTAATATGGCCTTTTGCGGCCTAATAAAGCCTTACACGTAAATCACGTGCTTCCACGTGCCTGCGCAGGTTACCATCGGTCTAGTCCTTCCACTCTCAATGGACTGCGACGTCCCAAGTCGTTTTCCCTGGCGCCATGGCCTTAGAACACCGTCAACTACATGCACAGGCCTCTAAAGGCTGTAATATGGCCTTTTGCTGCCTAATAAAGCCTTACACGTAAATCACGTGCTTCCACGTGCCTGCGCAGGTTACCATCGGTCTAGTCCTTCCACTCTCAATGGACTGCGACGTCCCAAGTCGTTTTCCCTGGCGCCATGGCCTTAGAACACCGTCAACTACATGCACAGGCCTCTAAAGACTGTAATATGGCCTTTTGCGGCCTAATAAAGGCCTTACACGTAAATCACGTGCTTCCACGTGCCTGCGCAGGTTACCATCGGTCTAGTCCTTCCACTCTCAATGGACTGCGACGTCCCAAGTCGTTTTCCCTGGCGCCATGGCCTTAGAACACCGTCTACTACATGCACAGGCCTCTAAAGGCTGTAATATGGCCTTTTGCGGCCTAATAAAGGCCTTACACGTAAATCACGTGCTTCCACGTGCCTGCGCAGGTTACCATCGGTCTAGTCCTTCCACTCTCAATGGACTGCGACGTCCCAAGTCGTTTTCCCTGGCGCCATGGCCTTAGAACACCGTCTACTACGTGCACAGGCCTCTAAAGGCTGTAATATGGCCTTTTGCTGCCTAATAAAAGCCTTACACGTAAATCACGTGGTTCCACGTGCCTGCGCAGGTTACCATCGGTCTAGTCCTTCCACTCTCAATGGACTGCGACGTCCCAAGTCGTTTTCCCTGGCGCCATGGCCTTAGAACACCGTCAACTACATGCACAGGCCTCTAAAGGCTGTAATATGGCCTTTTGCTGCCTAATAAAGCCTTACACGTAAATCACGTGCTTCCACGTGCCTGCGCAGGTTACCATCGGTCTAGTCCTTCCACTCTCAATGGACTGCGACGTCCCAAGTCGTTTTCCCTGGCGCCATGGCCTTAGAACACCGTCAACTACATGCACAGGCCTCTAAAGGCTGTAATATGGCCTTTTGCTGCCTAATAAAAGCCTTACACGTAAATCACGTGGTTCCACGTGCCTGCGCAGGTTACGATCGGTCTAGTCCTTCCACTCTCAATGGACTGCGACGTCCCAAGTCGTTTTCCCTGGCGCCGTGGTCTTATAACACCGTCAACTACATGCACAGGCCTCTAAAGACTGTAATATGGCCTTTTGCGGCCTAATAAAGGCCTTACACGTAAATCACGTGCTTCCACGTGCCTGCGCAGGTTACCATCGGTCTAGTCCTTCCACTCTCAATGGACTGCGACGTCCCAAGTCGTTTTCCCTGGCGCCATGGCCTTAGAACACCGTCTACTACGTGCACAGGCCTCTAAAGGCTGTAATATGGCCTTTTGCTGCCTAATAAAAGCCTTACACGTAAATCACGTGGTTCCACGTGCCTGCGCAGGTTACGATCGGTCTAGTCCTTCCACTCTCAATGGACTGCGACGTCCCAAGTCGTTTTCCCTGGCGCCGTGGTCTTATAACACCGTCAACTACATGCACAGGCCTCTAAAGACTGTAATATGGCCTTTTGCGGCCTAATAAAGGCCTTACACGTAAATCACGTGCTTCCACGTGCCTGCGCAGGTTACCATCGGTCTAGTCCTTCCACTCTCAATGGACTGCGACGTCCCAAGTCGTTTTCCCTGGCGCCATGGCCTTAGAACACCGTCAACTACATGCACAGGCCTCTAAAGACTGTAATATGGCCTTTTGCGGCCTAATAAAAGCCTTACACGTAAATCACGTGCTTCCACGTGCCTGCGCAGGTTACCATCGGTCTAGTCCTTCCACTCTCAATGGACTGCGACGTCCCAAGTCGTTTTCCCTGGCGCCATGGCCTTAGAACACCGTCAACTACATGCACAGGCCTCTAAAGGCTGTAATATGGCCTTTTGCTGCCTAATAAAAGCCTTACACGTAAATCACGTGCTTCCACGTGCCTGCGCAGGTTACCATCGGTCTAGTCCTTCCACTCTCAATGGACTGCGACGTCCCAAGTCGTTTTCCCTGGCGCCGTGGTCTTATAACACCGTCAACTACATGCACAGGCCTCTAAAGACTGTAATATGGCCTTTTGCGGCCTAATAAAGGCCTTACACGTAAATCACGTGCTTCCACGTGCCTGCGCAGGTTACCATCGGTCTAGTCCTTCCACTCTCAATGGACTGCGACGTCCCAAGTCGTTTTCCCTGGCGCCATGGCCTTAGAACACCGTCTACTACGTGCACAGGCCTCTAAAGGCTGTAATATGGCCTTTTGCTGCCTAATAAAAGCCTTACACGTAAATCACGTGGTTCCACGTGCCTGCGCAGGTTACGATCGGTCTAGTCCTTCCACTCTCAATGGACTGCGACGTCCCAAGTCGTTTTCCCTGGCGCCGTGGTCTTATAACACCGTCAACTACATGCACAGGCCTCTAAAGACTGTAATATGGCCTTTTGCGGCCTAATAAAAGCCTTACACGTAAATCACGTGCTTCCACGTGCCTGCGCAGGTTACCATCGGTCTAGTCCTTCCACTCTCAATGGACTGCGACGTCCCAAGTCGTTTTCCCTGGCGCCATGGCCTTAGAACACCGTCTACTACGTGCACAGGCCTCTAAAGGCTGTAATATGGCCTTTTGCTGCCTAATAAAAGCCTTACACGTAAATCACGTGGTTCCACGTGCCTGCGCAGGTTACGATCGGTCTAGTCCTTCCACTCTCAATGGACTGCGACGTCCCAAGTCGTTTTCCCTGGCGCCGTGGTCTTATAACACCGTCAACTACATGCACAGGCCTCTAAAGACTGTAATATGGCCTTTTGCGGCCTAATAAAAGCCTTACACGTAAATCACGTGCTTCCACGTGCCTGCGCAGGTTACCATCGGTCTAGTCCTTCCACTCTCAATGGACTGCGACGTCCCAAGTCGTTTTCCCTGGCGCCATGGCCTTAGAACACCGTCAACTACATGCACAGGCCTCTAAAGACTGTAATATGGCCTTTTGCTGCCTAATAAAGGCCTTACACGTAAATCACGTGCTTCCACGTGCCTGCGCAGGTTACGATCGGTCTAGTCCTTCCACTCTCAATGGACTGCGACGTCCCAAGTCGTTTTCCCTGGCGCCATGGTCTTAGAACACCGTCAACTACATGCACAGGCCTCTAAAGACTGTAATATGGCCTTTTGCGGCCTAATAAAAGCCTTACACGTAAATCACGTGCTTCCACGTGCCTGCGCAGGTTACCATCGGTCTAGTCCTTCCACTCTCAATGGACTGCGACGTCCAAGTCGTTTTCCCTGGCGCCATGGCCTTAGAACACCGTCTACTACGTGCACAGGCCTCTAAAGGCTGTAATATGGCCTTTTGCTGCCTAATAAAAGCCTTACACGTAAATCACGTGCTTCCACGTGCCTGCGCAGGTTACGATCGGTCTAGTCCTTCCACTCTCAATGGACTGCGACGTCCCAAGTCGTTTTCCCTGGCGCCGTGGTCTTATAACACCGTCAACTACATGCACAGGCCTCTAAAGACTGTAATATGGCCTTTTGCGGCCTAATAAAGGCCTTACACGTAAATCACGTGCTTCCACGTGCCTGCGCAGGTTACCATCGGTCTAGTCCTTCCACTCTCAATGGACTGCGACGTCCAAGTCGTTTTCCCTGGCGCCATGGCCTTAGAACACCGTCTACTACGTGCACAGGCCTCTAAAGGCTGTAATATGGCCTTTTGCTGCCTAATAAAAGCCTTACACGTAAATCACGTGCTTCCACGTGCCTGCGCAGGTTACGATCGGTCTAGTCCTTCCACTCTCAATGGACTGCGACGTCCCAAGTCGTTTTCCCTGGCGCCATGGCCTTAGAACACCGTCTACTACGTGCACAGGCCTCTAAAGGCTGTAATATGGCCTTTTGCTGCCTAATAAAAGCCTTACACGTAAATCACGTGCTTCCACGTGCCTGCGCAGGTTACCATCGGTCTAGTCCTTCCACTCTCAATGGACTGCGACGTCCCAAGTCGTTTTCCCTGGCGCCGTGGCCTTAGAACACCGTCAACTACATGCACAGGCCTCTAAAGACTGTAATATGGCCTTTTGCTGCCTAATAAAAGCCTTACACGTAAATCACGTGGTTCCACGTGCCTGCGCAGGTTACCATCGGTCTAGTCCTTCCACTCTCAATGGACTGCGACGTCCCAAGTCGTTTTCCCTGGCGCCATGGCCTTAGAACACCGTCAACTACGTGCACAGGCCTCTAAAGGCTGTAATATGGCCTTTTGCTGCCTAATAAAAGCCTTACACGTAAATCACGTGGTTCCACGTGCCTGCGCAGGTTACCATCGGTCTAGTCCTTCCACTCTCAATGGACTGCGACGTCCCAAGTCGTTTTCCCTGGCGCCATGGCCTTAGAACACCGTCTACTACGTGCACAGGCCTCTAAAGGCTGTAATATGGCCTTTTGCTGCCTAATAAAAGCCTTACACGTAAATCACGTGCTTCCACGTGCCTGCGCAGGTTACGATCGGTCTAGTCCTTCCACTCTCAATGGACTGCGACGTCCCAAGTCGTTTTCCCTGGCGCCGTGGTCTTATAACACCGTCAACTACATGCACAGGCCTCTAAAGACTGTAATATGGCCTTTTGCGGCCTAATAAAGGCCTTACACGTAAATCACGTGCTTCCACGTGCCTGCGCAGGTTACCATCGGTCTAGTCCTTCCACTCTCAATGGACTGCGACGTCCCAAGTCGTTTTCCCTGGCGCCATGGCCTTAGAACACCGTCTACTACGTGCACAGGCCTCTAAAGGCTGTAATATGGCCTTTTGCTGCCTAATAAAAGCCTTACACGTAAATCACGTGCTTCCACGTGCCTGCGCAGGTTACCATCGGTCTAGTCCTTCCACTCTCAATGGACTGCGACGTCCCAAGTCGTTTTCCCTGGCGCCATGGCCTTAGAACACCGTCAACTACATGCACAGGCCTCTAAAGGCTGTAATATGGCCTTTTGCTGCCTAATAAAAGCCTTACACGTAAATCACGTGGTTCCACGTGCCTGCGCAGGTTACCATCGGTCTAGTCCTTCCACTCTCAATGGACTGCGACGTCCCAAGTCGTTTTCCCTGGCGCCATGGCCTTAGAACACCGTCTACTACATGCACAGGCCTCTAAAGGCTGTAATATGGCCTTTTGCTGCCTAATAAAAGCCTTACACGTAAATCACGTGCTTCCACGTGCCTGCGCAGGTTACGATCGGTCTAGTCCTTCCACTCTCAATGGACTGCGACGTCCCAAGTCGTTTTCCCTGGCGCCGTGGTCTTATAACACCGTCAACTACATGCACAGGCCTCTAAAGACTGTAATATGGCCTTTTGCGGCCTAATAAAGGCCTTACACGTAAATCACGTGCTTCCACGTGCCTGCGCAGGTTACCATCGGTCTAGTCCTTCCACTCTCAATGGACTGCGACGTCCCAAGTCGTTTTCCCTGGCGCCGTGGTCTTATAACACCGTCAACTACATGCACAGGCCTCTAAAGACTGTAATATGGCCTTTTGCGGCCTAATAAAGGCCTTACACGTAAATCACGTGCTTCCACGTGCCTGCGCAGGTTACCATCGGTCTAGTCCTTCCACTCTCAATGGACTGCGACGTCCAAGTCGTTTTCCCTGGCGCCATGGCCTTAGAACACCGTCTACTACGTGCACAGGCCTCTAAAGGCTGTAATATGGCCTTTTGCTGCCTAATAAAAGCCTTACACGTAAATCACGTGGTTCCACGTGCCTGCGCAGGTTACGATCGGTCTAGTCCTTCCACTCTCAATGGACTGCGACGTCCCAAGTCGTTTTCCCTGGCGCCATGGCCTTAGAACACCGTCAACTACATGCACAGGCCTCTAAAGGCTGTAATATGGCCTTTTGCTGCCTAATAAAAGCCTTACACGTAAATCACGTGGTTCCACGTGCCTGCGCAGGTTACCATCGGTCTAGTCCTTCCACTCTCAATGGACTGCGACGTCCCAAGTCGTTTTCCCTGGCGCCATGGCCTTAGAACACCGTCTACTACGTGCACAGGCCTCTAAAGGCTGTAATATGGCCTTTTGCTGCCTAATAAAAGCCTTACACGTAAATCACGTGCTTCCACGTGCCTGCGCAGGTTACCATCGGTCTAGTCCTTCCACTCTCAATGGACTGCGACGTCCCAAGTCGTTTTCCCTGGCGCCATGGCCTTAGAACACCGTCAACTACATGCACAGGCCTCTAAAGACTGTAATATGGCCTTTTGCGGCCTAATAAAGGCCTTACACGTAAATCACGTGCTTCCACGTGCCTGCGCAGGTTACCATCGGTCTAGTCCTTCCACTCTCAATGGACTGCGACGTCCCAAGTCGTTTTCCCTGGCGCCATGGCCTTAGAACACCGTCTACTACGTGCACAGGCCTCTAAAGGCTGTAATATGGCCTTTTGCTGCCTAATAAAAGCCTTACACGTAAATCACGTGGTTCCACGTGCCTGCGCAGGTTACGATCGGTCTAGTCCTTCCACTCTCAATGGACTGCGACGTCCCAAGTCGTTTTCCCTGGCGCCGTGGCCTTAGAACACCGTCAACTACATGCACAGGCCTCTAAAGACTGTAATATGGCCTTTTGCTGCCTAATAAAAGCCTTACACGTAAATCACGTGGTTCCACGTGCCTGCGCAGGTTACCATCGGTCTAGTCCTTCCACTCTCAATGGACTGCGACGTCCAAGTCGTTTTCCCTGGCGCCATGGCCTTAGAACACCGTCTACTACGTGCACAGGCCTCTAAAGGCTGTAATATGGCCTTTTGCTGCCTAATAAAAGCCTTACACGTAAATCACGTGGTTCCACGTGCCTGCGCAGGTTACGATCGGTCTAGTCCTTCCACTCTCAATGGACTGCGACGTCCCAAGTCGTTTTCCCTGGCGCCGTGGTCTTATAACACCGTCAACTACATGCACAGGCCTCTAAAGACTGTAATATGGCCTTTTGCGGCCTAATAAAGGCCTTACACGTAAATCACGTGCTTCCACGTGCCTGCGCAGGTTACCATCGGTCTAGTCCTTCCACTCTCAATGGACTGCGACGTCCCAAGTCGTTTTCCCTGGCGCCATGGCCTTAGAACACCGTCAACTACATGCACAGGCCTCTAAAGACTGTAATATGGCCTTTTGCGGCCTAATAAAGGCCTTACACGTAAATCACGTGCTTCCACGTGCCTGCGCAGGTTACCATCGGTCTAGTCCTTCCACTCTCAATGGACTGCGACGTCCCAAGTCGTTTTCCCTGGCGCCGTGGCCTTATAACACCGTCAACTACATGCACAGGCCTCTAAAGACTGTAATATGGCCTTTTGCTGCCTAATAAAAGCCTTACACGTAAATCACGTGCTTCCACGTGCCTGCGCAGGTTACCATCGGTCTAGTCCTTCCACTCTCAATGGACTGCGACGTCCAAAGTCGTTTTCCCTGGCGCCATGGCCTTAGAACACCGTCTACTACGTGCACAGGCCTCTAAAGGCTGTAATATGGCCTTTTGCTGCCTAATAAAAGCCTTACACGTAAATCACGTGGTTCCACGTGCCTGCGCAGGTTACGATCGGTCTAGTCCTTGCAGTCTCAATGGACTGCGACGTCCCAAGTCGTTTTCCCTGGCGCCGTGGTCTTATAACACCGTCAACTACATGCACAGGCCTCTAAAGACTGTAATATGGCCTTTTGCGGCCTAATAAAGGCCTTACACGTAAATCACGTGCTTCCACGTGCCTGCGCAGGTTACCATCGGTCTAGTCCTTCCACTCTCAATGGACTGCGACGTCCCAAGTCGTTTTCCCTGGCGCCATGGCCTTAGAACACCGTCTACTACGTGCACAGGCCTCTAAAGGCTGTAATATGGCCTTTTGCTGCCTAATAAAAGCCTTACACGTAAATCACGTGCTTCCACGTGCCTGCGCAGGTTACGATCGGTCTAGTCCTTCCACTCTCAATGGACTGCGACGTCCCAAGTCGTTTTCCCTGGCGCCGTGGTCTTATAACACCGTCAACTACATGCACAGGCCTCTAAAGGCTGTAATATGGCCTTTTGCTGCCTAATAAAAGCCTTACACGTAAATCACGTGCTTCCACGTGCCTGCGCAGGTTACCATCGGTCTAGTCCTTCCACTCTCAATGGACTGCGACGTCCCAAGTCGTTTTCCCTGGCGCCATGGCCTTAGAACACCGTCAACTACATGCACAGGCCTCTAAAGGCTGTAATATGGCCTTTTGCTGCCTAATAAAGCCTTACACGTAAATCACGTGGTTCCACGTGCCTGCGCAGGTTACCATCGGTCTAGTCCTTCCACTCTCAATGGACTGCGACGTCCCAAGTCGTTTTCCCTGGCGCCATGGCCTTAGAACACCGTCTACTACGTGCACAGGCCTCTAAAGGCTGTAATATGGCCTTTTGCTGCCTAATAAAAGCCTTACACGTAAATCACGTGGTTCCACGTGCCTGCGCAGGTTACGATCGGTCTAGTCCTTCCACTCTCAATGGACTGCGACGTCCCAAGTCGTTTTCCCTGGCGCCGTGGTCTTATAACACCGTCAACTACATGCACAGGCCTCTAAAGACTGTAATATGGCCTTTTGCGGCCTAATAAAGGCCTTACACGTAAATCACGTGCTTCCACGTGCCTGCGCAGGTTACCATCGGTCTAGTCCTTCCACTCTCAATGGACTGCGACGTCCCAAGTCGTTTTCCCTGGCGCCATGGCCTTAGAACACCGTCAACTACATGCACAGGCCTCTAAAGACTGTAATATGGCCTTTTGCGGCCTAATAAAGCCTTACACGTAAATCACGTGCTTCCACGTGCCTGCGCAGGTTACCATCGGTCTAGTCCTTCCACTCTCAATGGACTGCGACGTCCCAAGTCGTTTTCCCTGGCGCCATGGCCTTAGAACACCGTCTACTACGTGCACAGGCCTCTAAAGGCTGTAATATGGCCTTTTGCTGCCTAATAAAAGCCTTACACGTAAATCACGTGGTTCCACGTGCCTGCGCAGGTTACCATCGGTCTAGTCCTTCCACTCTCAATGGACTGCGACGTCCCAAGTCGTTTTCCCTGGCGCCATGGCCTTAGAACACCGTCAACTACGTGCACAGGCCTCTAAAGGCTGTAATATGGCCTTTTGCTGCCTAATAAAAGCCTTACACGTAAATCACGTGCTTCCACGTGCCTGCGCAGGTTACGATCGGTCTAGTCCTTCCACTCTCAATGGACTGCGACGTCCCAAGTCGTTTTCCCTGGCGCCGTGGTCTTATAACACCGTCAACTACATGCACAGGCCTCTAAAGACTGTAATATGGCCTTTTGCGGCCTAATAAAGGCCTTACACGTAAATCACGTGCTTCCACGTGCCTGCGCAGGTTACCATCGGTCTAGTCCTTCCACTCTCAATGGACTGCGACGTCCCAAGTCGTTTTCCCTGGCGCCATGGCCTTAGAACACCGTCAACTACATGCACAGGCCTCTAAAGACTGTAATATGGCCTTTTGCGGCCTAATAAAGCCTTACACGTAAATCACGTGCTTCCACGTGCCTGCGCAGGTTACCATCGGTCTAGTCCTTCCACTCTCAATGGACTGCGACGTCCCAAGTCGTTTTCCCTGGCGCCATGGCCTTAGAACACCGTCTACTACGTGCACAGGCCTCTAAAGGCTGTAATATGGCCTTTTGCTGCCTAATAAAGCCTTACACGTAAATCACGTGGTTCCACGTGCCTGCGCAGGTTACGATCGGTCTAGTCCTTCCACTCTCAATGGACTGCGACGTCCCAAGTCGTTTTCCCTGGCGCCATGGCCTTATAACACCGTCAACTACATGCACAGGCCTCTAAAGGCTGTAATATGGCCTTTTGCTGCCTAATAAAGCCTTACACGTAAATCACGTGCTTCCACGTGCCTGCGCAGGTTACCATCGGTCTAGTCCTTCCACTCTCAATGGACTGCGACGTCCCAAGTCGTTTTCCCTGGCGCCATGGCCTTAGAACACCGTCTACTACGTGCACAGGCCTCTAAAGGCTGTAATATGGCCTTTTGCTGCCTAATAAAAGCCTTACACGTAAATCACGTGCTTCCACGTGCCTGCGCAGGTTACCATCGGTCTAGTCCTTCCACTCTCAATGGACTGCGACGTCCCAAGTCGTTTTCCCTGGCGCCATGGCCTTAGAACACCGTCTACTACGTGCACAGGCCTCTAAAGACTGTAATATGGCCTTTTGCGGCCTAATAAAGGCCTTACACGTAAATCACGTGCTTCCACGTGCCTGCGCAGGTTACCATCGGTCTAGTCCTTCCACTCTCAATGGACTGCGACGTCCCAAGTCGTTTTCCCTGGCGCCATGGCCTTAGAACACCGTCAACTACATGCACAGGCCTCTAAAGGCTGTAATATGGCCTTTTGCTGCCTAATAAAAGCCTTACACGTAAATCACGTGGTTCCACGTGCCTGCGCAGGTTACCATCGGTCTAGTCCTTCCACTCTCAATGGACTGCGACGTCCAAGTCGTTTTCCCTGGCGCCATGGCCTTAGAACACCGTCTACTACGTGCACAGGCCTCTAAAGGCTGTAATATGGCCTTTTGCTGCCTAATAAAAGCCTTACACGTAAATCACGTGGTTCCACGTGCCTGCGCAGGTTACGATCGGTCTAGTCCTTCCACTCTCAATGGACTGCGACGTCCCAAGTCGTTTTCCCTGGCGCCGTGGTCTTATAACACCGTCAACTACATGCACAGGCCTCTAAAGACTGTAATATGGCCTTTTGCGGCCTAATAAAGGCCTTACACGTAAATCACGTGCTTCCACGTGCCTGCGCAGGTTACGATCGGTCTAGTCCTTCCACTCTCAATGGACTGCGACGTCCCAAGTCGTTTTCCCTGGCGCCGTGGCCTTATAACACCGTCAACTACATGCACAGGCCTCTAAAGACTGTAATATGGCCTTTTGCGGCCTAATAAAGGCCTTACACGTAAATCACGTGCTTCCACGTGCCTGCGCAGGTTACCATCGGTCTAGTCCTTCCACTCTCAATGGACTGCGACGTCCCAAGTCGTTTTCCCTGGCGCCATGGCCTTAGAACACCGTCTACTACGTGCACAGGCCTCTAAAGGCTGTAATATGGCCTTTTGCTGCCTAATAAAGCCTTACACGTAAATCACGTGCTTCCACGTGCCTGCGCAGGTTACGATCGGTCTAGTCCTTCCACTCTCAATGGACTGCGACGTCCCAAGTCGTTTTCCCTGGCGCCATGGCCTTAGAACACCGTCAACTACATGCACAGGCCTCTAAAGGCTGTAATATGGCCTTTTGCTGCCTAATAAAAGCCTTACACGTAAATCACGTGCTTCCACGTGCCTGCGCAGGTTACCATCGGTCTAGTCCTTCCACTCTCAATGGACTGCGACGTCCCAAGTCGTTTTCCCTGGCGCCATGGCCTTAGAACACCGTCTACTACGTGCACAGGCCTCTAAAGGCTGTAATATGGCCTTTTGCTGCCTAATAAAAGCCTTACACGTAAATCACGTGCTTCCACGTGCCTGCGCAGGTTACGATCGGTCTAGTCCTTCCACTCTCAATGGACTGCGACGTCCCAAGTCGTTTTCCCTGGCGCCGTGGTCTTATAACACCGTCAACTACATGCACAGGCCTCTAAAGGCTGTAATATGGCCTTTTGCTGCCTAATAAAAGCCTTACACGTAAATCACGTGGTTCCACGTGCCTGCGCAGGTTACCATCGGTCTAGTCCTTCCACTCTCAATGGACTGCGACGTCCCAAGTCGTTTTCCCTGGCGCCGTGGCCTTATAACACCGTCAACTACATGCACAGGCCTCTAAAGACTGTAATATGGCCTTTTGCGGCCTAATAAAGCCTTACACGTAAATCACGTGCTTCCACGTGCCTGCGCAGGTTACCATCGGTCTAGTCCTTCCACTCTCAATGGACTGCGACGTCCCAAGTCGTTTTCCCTGGCGCCATGGCCTTAGAACACCGTCAACTACATGCACAGGCCTCTAAAGACTGTAATATGGCCTTTTGCGGCCTAATAAAGGCCTTACACGTAAATCACGTGCTTCCACGTGCCTGCGCAGGTTACCATCGGTCTAGTCCTTCCACTCTCAATGGACTGCGACGTCCCAAGTCGTTTTCCCTGGCGCCATGGCCTTAGAACACCGTCTACTACGTGCACAGGCCTCTAAAGGCTGTAATATGGCCTTTTGCTGCCTAATAAAAGCCTTACACGTAAATCACGTGCTTCCACGTGCCTGCGCAGGTTACCATCGGTCTAGTCCTTCCACTCTCAATGGACTGCGACGTCCCAAGTCGTTTTCCCTGGCGCCATGGCCTTAGAACACCGTCTACTACGTGCACAGGCCTCTAAAGGCTGTAATATGGCCTTTTGCTGCCTAATAAAAGCCTTACACGTAAATCACGTGGTTCCACGTGCCTGCGCAGGTTACGATCGGTCTAGTCCTTCCACTCTCAATGGACTGCGACGTCCCAAGTCGTTTTCCCTGGCGCCATGGTCTTATAACACCGTCAACTACATGCACAGGCCTCTAAAGACTGTAATATGGCCTTTTGCGGCCTAATAAAGGCCTTACACGTAAATCACGTGCTTCCACGTGCCTGCGCAGGTTACCATCGGTCTAGTCCTTCCACTCTCAATGGACTGCGACGTCCCAAGTCGTTTTCCCTGGCGCCATGGCCTTAGAACACCGTCAACTACATGCACAGGCCTCTAAAGACTGTAATATGGCCTTTTGCTGCCTAATAAAAGCCTTACACGTAAATCACGTGCTTCCACGTGCCTGCGCAGGTTACGATCGGTCTAGTCCTTCCACTCTCAATGGACTGCGACGTCCCAAGTCGTTTTCCCTGGCGCCGTGGTCTTATAACACCGTCAACTACATGCACAGGCCTCTAAAGACTGTAATATGGCCTTTTGCGGCCTAATAAAGGCCTTACACGTAAATCACGTGCTTCCACGTGCCTGCGCAGGTTACCATCGGTCTAGTCCTTCCACTCTCAATGGACTGCGACGTCCCAAGTCGTTTTCCCTGGCGCCATGGCCTTAGAACACCGTCAACTACATGCACAGGCCTCTAAAGGCTGTAATATGGCCTTTTGCGGCCTAATAAAAGCCTTACACGTAAATCACGTGCTTCCACGTGCCTGCGCAGGTTACCATCGGTCTAGTCCTTCCACTCTCAATGGACTGCGACGTCCCAAGTCGTTTTCCCTGGCGCCATGGTCTTATAACACCGTCAACTACATGCACAGGCCTCTAAAGACTGTAATATGGCCTTTTGCGGCCTAATAAAGCCTTACACGTAAATCACGTGCTTCCACGTGCCTGCGCAGGTTACCATCGGTCTAGTCCTTCCACTCTCAATGGACTGCGACGTCCCAAGTCGTTTTCCCTGGCGCCATGGCCTTAGAACACCGTCAACTACATGCACAGGCCTCTAAAGACTGTAATATGGCCTTTTGCGGCCTAATAAAGCCTTACACGTAAATCACGTGCTTCCACGTGCCTGCGCAGGTTACCATCGGTCTAGTCCTTCCACTCTCAATGGACTGCGACGTCCCAAGTCGTTTTCCCTGGCGCCGTGGTCTTATAACACCGTCAACTACATGCACAGGCCTCTAAAGACTGTAATATGGCCTTTTGCGGCCTAATAAAAGCCTTACACGTAAATCACGTGCTTCCACGTGCCTGCGCAGGTTACCATCGGTCTAGTCCTTCCACTCTCAATGGACTGCGACGTCCCAAGTCGTTTTCCCTGGCGCCATGGCCTTAGAACACCGTCTACTACGTGCACAGGCCTCTAAAGGCTGTAATATGGCCTTTTGCTGCCTAATAAAAGCCTTACACGTAAATCACGTGGTTCCACGTGCCTGCGCAGGTTACGATCGGTCTAGTCCTTCCACTCTCAATGGACTGCGACGTCCCAAGTCGTTTTCCCTGGCGCCGTGGTCTTATAACACCGTCAACTACATGCACAGGCCTCTAAAGACTGTAATATGGCCTTTTGCGGCCTAATAAAGGCCTTACACGTAAATCACGTGCTTCCACGTGCCTGCGCAGGTTACCATCGGTCTAGTCCTTCCACTCTCAATGGACTGCGACGTCCCAAGTCGTTTTCCCTGGCGCCATGGCCTTAGAACACCGTCAACTACATGCACAGGCCTCTAAAGGCTGTAATATGGCCTTTTGCGGCCTAATAAAGGCCTTACACGTAAATCACGTGGTTCCACGTGCCTGCGCAGGTTACCATCGGTCTAGTCCTTCCACTCTCAATGGACTGCGACGTCCCAAGTCGTTTTCCCTGGCGCCATGGCCTTAGAACACCGTCAACTACATGCACAGGCCTCTAAAGGCTGTAATATGGCCTTTTGCTGCCTAATAAAAGCCTTACACGTAAATCACGTGGTTCCACGTGCCTGCGCAGGTTACCATCGGTCTAGTCCTTCCACTCTCAATGGACTGCGACGTCCCAAGTCGTTTTCCCTGGCGCCATGGCCTTAGAACACCGTCTACTACATGCACAGGCCTCTAAAGGCTGTAATATGGCCTTTTGCTGCCTAATAAAAGCCTTACACGTAAATCACGTGGTTCCACGTGCCTGCGCAGGTTACCATCGGTCTAGTCCTTCCACTCTCAATGGACTGCGACGTCCCAAGTCGTTTTCCCTGGCGCCGTGGTCTTATAACACCGTCAACTACATGCACAGGCCTCTAAAGACTGTAATATGGCCTTTTGCGGCCTAATAAAGGCCTTACACGTAAATCACGTGCTTCCACGTGCCTGCGCAGGTTACCATCGGTCTAGTCCTTCCACTCTCAATGGACTGCGACGTCCCAAGTCGTTTTCCCTGGCGCCGTGGTCTTATAACACCGTCAACTACATGCACAGGCCTCTAAAGACTGTAATATGGCCTTTTGCGGCCTAATAAAGGCCTTACACGTAAATCACGTGCTTCCACGTGCCTGCGCAGGTTACCATCGGTCTAGTCCTTCCACTCTCAATGGACTGCGACGTCCAAGTCGTTTTCCCTGGCGCCATGGCCTTAGAACACCGTCTACTACGTGCACAGGCCTCTAAAGGCTGTAATATGGCCTTTTGCTGCCTAATAAAAGCCTTACACGTAAATCACGTGCTTCCACGTGCCTGCGCAGGTTACCATCGGTCTAGTCCTTCCACTCTCAATGGACTGCGACGTCCCAAGTCGTTTTCCCTGGCGCCATGGTCTTAGAACACCGTCAACTACATGCACAGGCCTCTAAAGACTGTAATATGGCCTTTTGCGGCCTAATAAAAGCCTTACACGTAAATCACGTGGTTCCACGTGCCTGCGCAGGTTACCATCGGTCTAGTCCTTCCACTCTCAATGGACTGCGACGTCCCAAGTCGTTTTCCCTGGCGCCATGGCCTTAGAACACCGTCAACTACATGCACAGGCCTCTAAAGGCTGTAATATGGCCTTTTGCTGCCTAATAAAGCCTTACACGTAAATCACGTGCTTCCACGTGCCTGCGCAGGTTACCATCGGTCTAGTCCTTCCACTCTCAATGGACTGCGACGTCCCAAGTCGTTTTCCCTGGCGCCATGGCCTTAGAACACCGTCAACTACGTGCACAGGCCTCTAAAGGCTGTAATATGGCCTTTTGCTGCCTAATAAAAGCCTTACACGTAAATCACGTGCTTCCACGTGCCTGCGCAGGTTACGATCGGTCTAGTCCTTCCACTCTCAATGGACTGCGACGTCCCAAGTCGTTTTCCCTGGCGCCATGGTCTTATAACACCGTCAACTACATGCACAGGCCTCTAAAGACTGTAATATGGCCTTTTGCGGCCTAATAAAAGCCTTACACGTAAATCACGTGCTTCCACGTGCCTGCGCAGGTTACCATCGGTCTAGTCCTTCCACTCTCAATGGACTGCGACGTCCCAAGTCGTTTTCCCTGGCGCCATGGCCTTAGAACACCGTCAACTACATGCACAGGCCTCTAAAGACTGTAATATGGCCTTTTGCGGCCTAATAAAGGCCTTACACGTAAATCACGTGCTTCCACGTGCCTGCGCAGGTTACCATCGGTCTAGTCCTTCCACTCTCAATGGACTGCGACGTCCCAAGTCGTTTTCCCTGGCGCCATGGCCTTAGAACACCGTCTACTACGTGCACAGGCCTCTAAAGGCTGTAATATGGCCTTTTGCTGCCTAATAAAAGCCTTACACGTAAATCACGTGGTTCCACGTGCCTGCGCAGGTTACCATCGGTCTAGTCCTTCCACTCTCAATGGACTGCGACGTCCCAAGTCGTTTTCCCTGGCGCCATGGCCTTAGAACACCGTCTACTACGTGCACAGGCCTCTAAAGGCTGTAATATGGCCTTTTGCTGCCTAATAAAAGCCTTACACGTAAATCACGTGCTTCCACGTGCCTGCGCAGGTTACCATCGGTCTAGTCCTTCCACTCTCAATGGACTGCGACGTCCCAAGTCGTTTTCCCTGGCGCCGTGGTCTTATAACACCGTCAACTACATGCACAGGCCTCTAAAGACTGTAATATGGCCTTTTGCGGCCTAATAAAGGCCTTACACGTAAATCACGTGCTTCCACGTGCCTGCGCAGGTTACCATCGGTCTAGTCCTTCCACTCTCAATGGACTGCGACGTCCCAAGTCGTTTTCCCTGGCGCCATGGCCTTAGAACACCGTCAACTACATGCACAGGCCTCTAAAGACTGTAATATGGCCTTTTGCTGCCTAATAAAGCCTTACACGTAAATCACGTGCTTCCACGTGCCTGCGCAGGTTACCATCGGTCTAGTCCTTCCACTCTCAATGGACTGCGACGTCCCAAGTCGTTTTCCCTGGCGCCATGGCCTTAGAACACCGTCTACTACGTGCACAGGCCTCTAAAGGCTGTAATATGGCCTTTTGCTGCCTAATAAAAGCCTTACACGTAAATCACGTGCTTCCACGTGCCTGCGCAGGTTACCATCGGTCTAGTCCTTCCACTCTCAATGGACTGCGACGTCCCAAGTCGTTTTCCCTGGCGCCATGGTCTTATAACACCGTCAACTACATGCACAGGCCTCTAAAGACTGTAATATGGCCTTTTGCTGCCTAATAAAAGCCTTACACGTAAATCACGTGCTTCCACGTGCCTGCGCAGGTTACCATCGGTCTAGTCCTTCCACTCTCAATGGACTGCGACGTCCCAAGTCGTTTTCCCTGGCGCCATGGCCTTAGAACACCGTCTACTACGTGCACAGGCCTCTAAAGGCTGTAATATGGCCTTTTGCTGCCTAATAAAAGCCTTACACGTAAATCACGTGGTTCCACGTGCCTGCGCAGGTTACGATCGGTCTAGTCCTTCCACTCTCAATGGACTGCGACGTCCCAAGTCGTTTTCCCTGGCGCCGTGGTCTTATAACACCGTCAACTACATGCACAGGCCTCTAAAGACTGTAATATGGCCTTTTGCGGCCTAATAAAGGCCTTACACGTAAATCACGTGCTTCCACGTGCCTGCGCAGGTTACCATCGGTCTAGTCCTTCCACTCTCAATGGACTGCGACGTCCCAAGTCGTTTTCCCTGGCGCCATGGCCTTAGAACACCGTCAACTACATGCACAGGCCTCTAAAGACTGTAATATGGCCTTTTGCGGCCTAATAAAGCCTTACACGTAAATCACGTGCTTCCACGTGCCTGCGCAGGTTACCATCGGTCTAGTCCTTCCACTCTCAATGGACTGCGACGTCCCAAGTCGTTTTCCCTGGCGCCATGGCCTTAGAACACCGTCTACTACGTGCACAGGCCTCTAAAGGCTGTAATATGGCCTTTTGCTGCCTAATAAAAGCCTTACACGTAAATCACGTGGTTCCACGTGCCTGCGCAGGTTACGATCGGTCTAGTCCTTCCACTCTCAATGGACTGCGACGTCCCAAGTCGTTTTCCCTGGCGCCATGGCCTTAGAACACCGTCAACTACATGCACAGGCCTCTAAAGACTGTAATATGGCCTTTTGCGGCCTAATAAGGACCTTACACGTAAATCACGTGCTTCCACGCGCCTGCGCAGGTTACCATCGGTCTAGTCCTTCCACTCTCAATGGACTGCGACGTCCCAAGTCGTTTTCCCTGGCGCCATGGTCTTAGAACACCGTCAACTACATGCACAGGCCTCTAAAGACTGTAATATGGCCTTTTGCGGCCTAATAAAGCCTTACACGTAAATCACGTGCTTCCACGTGCCTGCGCAGGTTACCATCGGTCTAGTCCTTCCACTCTCAATGGACTGCGACGTCCCAAGTCGTTTTCCCTGGCGCCATGGCCTTAGAACACCGTCTACTACGTGCACAGGCCTCTAAAGGCTGTAATATGGCCTTTTGCTGCCTAATAAAAGCCTTACACGTAAATCACGTGGTTCCACGTGCCTGCGCAGGTTACGATCGGTCTAGTCCTTCCACTCTCAATGGACTGCGACGTCCCAAGTCGTTTTCCCTGGCGCCGTGGTCTTATAACACCGTCAACTACATGCACAGGCCTCTAAAGGCTGTAATATGGCCTTTTGCTGCCTAATAAAAGCCTTACACGTAAATCACGTGCTTCCACGTGCCTGCGCAGGTTACCATCGGTCTAGTCCTTCCACTCTCAATGGACTGCGACGTCCCAAGTCGTTTTCCCTGGCGCCGTGGTCTTATAACACCGTCAACTACATGCACAGGCCTCTAAAGACTGTAATATGGCCTTTTGCGGCCTAATAAAGGCCTTACACGTAAATCACGTGCTTCCACGTGCCTGCGCAGGTTACCATCGGTCTAGTCCTTCCACTCTCAATGGACTGCGACGTCCAAGTCGTTTTCCCTGGCGCCATGGCCTTAGAACACCGTCTACTACGTGCACAGGCCTCTAAAGGCTGTAATATGGCCTTTTGCTGCCTAATAAAAGCCTTACACGTAAATCACGTGGTTCCACGTGCCTGCGCAGGTTACGATCGGTCTAGTCCTTCCACTCTCAATGGACTGCGACGTCCCAAGTCGTTTTCCCTGGCGCCGTGGTCTTATAACACCGTCAACTACATGCACAGGCCTCTAAAGACTGTAATATGGCCTTTTGCGGCCTAATAAAGGCCTTACACGTAAATCACGTGCTTCCACGTGCCTGCGCAGGTTACCATTGGTCTAGTCCTTCCACTCTCAATGGACTGCGACGTCCAAGTCGTTTTCCCTGGCGCCATGGCCTTAGAACACCGTCTACTACGTGCACAGGCCTCTAAAGGCTGTAATATGGCCTTTTGCGGCCTAATAAAGCCTTACACGTAAATCACGTGCTTCCACGTGCCTGCGCAGGTTACCATCGGTCTAGTCCTTCCACTCTCAATGGACTGCGACGTCCCAAGTCGTTTTCCCTGGCGCCATGGCCTTAGAACACCGTCTACTACGTGCACAGGCCTCTAAAGGCTGTAATATGGCCTTTTGCTGCCTAATAAAAGCCTTACACGTAAATCACGTGCTTCCACGTGCCTGCGCAGGTTACCATCGGTCTAGTCCTTCCACTCTCAATGGACTGCGACGTCCCAAGTCGTTTTCCCTGGCGCCATGGCCTTAGAACACCGTCTACTACGTGCACAGGCCTCTAAAGGCTGTAATATGGCCTTTTGCTGCCTAATAAAAGCCTTACACGTAAATCACGTGGTTCCACGTGCCTGCGCAGGTTACCATCGGTCTAGTCCTTCCACTCTCAATGGACTGCGACGTCCCAAGTCGTTTTCCCTGGCGCCATGGCCTTAGAACACCGTCAACTACATGCACAGGCCTCTAAAGGCTGTAATATGGCCTTTTGCGGCCTAATAAAAGCCTTACACGTAAATCACGTGCTTCCACGTGCCTGCGCAGGTTACCATCGGTCTAGTCCTTCCACTCTCAATGGACTGCGACGTCCCAAGTCGTTTTCCCTGGCGCCATGGTCTTATAACACCGTCAACTACATGCACAGGCCTCTAAAGACTGTAATATGGCCTTTTGCGGCCTAATAAAGGCCTTACACGTAAATCACGTGCTTCCACGTGCCTGCGCAGGTTACCATCGGTCTAGTCCTTCCACTCTCAATGGACTGCGACGTCCCAAGTCGTTTTCCCTGGCGCCATGGCCTTAGAACACCGTCTACTACGTGCACAGGCCTCTAAAGGCTGTAATATGGCCTTTTGCTGCCTAATAAAAGCCTTACACGTAAATCACGTGGTTCCACGTGCCTGCGCAGGTTACGATCGGTCTAGTCCTTCCACTCTCAATGGACTGCGACGTCCCAAGTCGTTTTCCCTGGCGCCGTGGTCTTATAACACCGTCAACTACATGCACAGGCCTCTAAAGACTGTAATATGGCCTTTTGCGGCCTAATAAAGGCCTTACACGTAAATCACGTGCTTCCACGTGCCTGCGCAGGTTACCATCGGTCTAGTCCTTCCACTCTCAATGGACTGCGACGTCCCAAGTCGTTTTCCCTGGCGCCATGGCCTTAGAACACCGTCTACTACGTGCACAGGCCTCTAAAGGCTGTAATATGGCCTTTTGCTGCCTAATAAAGCCTTACACGTAAATCACGTGGTTCCACGTGCCTGCGCAGGTTACGATCGGTCTAGTCCTTCCACTCTCAATGGACTGCGACGTCCAAGTCGTTTTCCCTGGCGCCGTGGTCTTATAACACCGTCAACTACATGCACAGGCCTCTAAAGACTGTAATATGGCCTTTTGCGGCCTAATAAAAGCCTTACACGTAAATCACGTGCTTCCACGTGCCTGCGCAGGTTACCATCGGTCTAGTCCTTCCACTCTCAATGGACTGCGACGTCCCAAGTCGTTTTCCCTGGCGCCATGGCCTTAGAACACCGTCAACTACATGCACAGGCCTCTAAAGGCTGTAATATGGCCTTTTGCGGCCTAATAAAGCCTTACACGTAAATCACGTGCTTCCACGTGCCTGCGCAGGTTACCATCGGTCTAGTCCTTCCACTCTCAATGGACTGCGACGTCCCAAGTCGTTTTCCCTGGCGCCATGGCCTTAGAACACCGTCAACTACATGCACAGGCCTCTAAAGGCTGTAATATGGCCTTTTGCTGCCTAATAAAAGCCTTACACGTAAATCACGTGGTTCCACGTGCCTGCGCAGGTTACCATCGGTCTAGTCCTTCCACTCTCAATGGACTGCGACGTCCAAGTCGTTTTCCCTGGCGCCATGGCCTTAGAACACCGTCTACTACGTGCACAGGCCTCTAAAGGCTGTAATATGGCCTTTTGCTGCCTAATAAAAGCCTTACACGTAAATCACGTGCTTCCACGTGCCTGCGCAGGTTACCATCGGTCTAGTCCTTCCACTCTCAATGGACTGCGACGTCCCAAGTCGTTTTCCCTGGCGCCGTGGTCTTATAACACCGTCAACTACATGCACAGGCCTCTAAAGACTGTAATATGGCCTTTTGCGGCCTAATAAAGCCTTACACGTAAATCACGTGCTTCCACGTGCCTGCGCAGGTTACCATCGGTCTAGTCCTTCCACTCTCAATGGACTGCGACGTCCCAAGTCGTTTTCCCTGGCGCCGTGGCCTTATAACACCGTCAACTACATGCACAGGCCTCTAAAGACTGTAATATGGCCTTTTGCGGCCTAATAAAAGCCTTACACGTAAATCACGTGCTTCCACGTGCCTGCGCAGGTTACCATCGGTCTAGTCCTTCCACTCTCAATGGACTGCGACGTCCCAAGTCGTTTTCCCTGGCGCCATGGTCTTAGAACACCGTCAACTACATGCACAGGCCTCTAAAGACTGTAATATGGCCTTTTGCGGCCTAATAAAGGCCTTACACGTAAATCACGTGCTTCCACGTGCCTGCGCAGGTTACCATCGGTCTAGTCCTTCCACTCTCAATGGACTGCGACGTCCCAAGTCGTTTTCCCTGGCGCCATGGCCTTAGAACACCGTCTACTACGTGCACAGGCCTCTAAAGGCTGTAATATGGCCTTTTGCTGCCTAATAAAAGCCTTACACGTAAATCACGTGCTTCCACGTGCCTGCGCAGGTTACCATCGGTCTAGTCCTTCCACTCTCAATGGACTGCGACGTCCCAAGTCGTTTTCCCTGGCGCCGTGGTCTTATAACACCGTCAACTACATGCACAGGCCTCTAAAGACTGTAATATGGCCTTTTGCGGCCTAATAAAGGCCTTACACGTAAATCACGTGCTTCCACGTGCCTGCGCAGGTTACCATCGGTCTAGTCCTTCCACTCTCAATGGACTGCGACGTCCCAAGTCGTTTTCCCTGGCGCCATGGCCTTAGAACACCGTCAACTACATGCACAGGCCTCTAAAGGCTGTAATATGGCCTTTTGCTGCCTAATAAAGGCCTTACACGTAAATCACGTGCTTCCACGTGCCTGCGCAGGTTACCATCGGTCTAGTCCTTCCACTCTCAATGGACTGCGACGTCCCAAGTCGTTTTCCCTGGCGCCATGGCCTTAGAACACCGTCTACTACGTGCACAGGCCTCTAAAGGCTGTAATATGGCCTTTTGCTGCCTAATAAAAGCCTTACACGTAAATCACGTGGTTCCACGTGCCTGCGCAGGTTACGATCGGTCTAGTCCTTCCACTCTCAATGGACTGCGACGTCCCAAGTCGTTTTCCCTGGCGCCATGGCCTTAGAACACCGTCAACTACATGCACAGGCCTCTAAAGACTGTAATATGGCCTTTTGCGGCCTAATAAAAGGCCTTACACGTAAATCACGTGCTTCCACGTGCCTGCGCAGGTTACGATCGGTCTAGTCCTTCCACTCTCAATGGACTGCGACGTCCCAAGTCGTTTTCCCTGGCGCCGTGGTCTTATAACACCGTCAACTACATGCACAGGCCTCTAAAGACTGTAATATGGCCTTTTGCGGCCTAATAAAGGCCTTACACGTAAATCACGTGCTTCCACGTGCCTGCGCAGGTTACCATCGGTCTAGTCCTTCCACTCTCAATGGACTGCGACGTCCCAAGTCGTTTTCCCTGGCGCCATGGCCTTATAACACCGTCAACTACATGCACAGGCCTCTAAAGGCTGTAATATGGCCTTTTGCGGCCTAATAAAGCCTTACACGTAAATCACGTGCTTCCACGTGCCTGCGCAGGTTACCATCGGTCTAGTCCTTCCACTCTCAATGGACTGCGACGTCCCAAGTCGTTTTCCCTGGCGCCGTGGCCTTATAACACCGTCAACTACATGCACAGGCCTCTAAAGACTGTAATATGGCCTTTTGCGGCCTAATAAAGCCTTACACGTAAATCACGTGCTTCCACGTGCCTGCGCAGGTTACCATCGGTCTAGTCCTTCCACTCTCAATGGACTGCGACGTCCCAAGTCGTTTTCCCTGGCGCCATGGCCTTAGAACACCGTCAACTACATGCACAGGCCTCTAAAGACTGTAATATGGCCTTTTGCTGCCTAATAAAGGCCTTACACGTAAATCACGTGCTTCCACGTGCCTGCGCAGGTTACCATCGGTCTAGTCCTTCCACTCTCAATGGACTGCGACGTCCCAAGTCGTTTTCCCTGGCGCCATGGCCTTAGAACACCGTCAACTACATGCACAGGCCTCTAAAGACTGTAATATGGCCTTTTGCGGCCTAATAAAGCCTTACACGTAAATCACGTGGTTCCACGTGCCTGCGCAGGTTACCATCGGTCTAGTCCTTCCACTCTCAATGGACTGCGACGTCCCAAGTCGTTTTCCCTGGCGCCATGGTCTTAGAACACCGTCAACTACATGCACAGGCCTCTAAAGGCTGTAATATGGCCTTTTGCTGCCTAATAAAGCCTTACACGTAAATCACGTGCTTCCACGTGCCTGCGCAGGTTACCATCGGTCTAGTCCTTCCACTCTCAATGGACTGCGACGTCCCAAGTCGTTTTCCCTGGCGCCATGGCCTTAGAACACCGTCAACTACATGCACAGGCCTCTAAAGCTGTAATATGGCCTTTTGCTGCCTAATAAAAGCCTTACACGTAAATCACGTGCTTCCACGTGCCTGCGCAGGTTACCATCGGTCTAGTCCTTCCACTCTCAATGGACTGCGACGTCCCAAGTCGTTTTCCCTGGCGCCATGGCCTTAGAACACCGTCTACTACGTGCACAGGCCTCTAAAGGCTGTAATATGGCCTTTTGCTGCCTAATAAAAGCCTTACACGTAAATCACGTGGCTTCCACGTGCCTGCGCAGGTTACCATCGGTCTAGTCCTTCCACTCTCAATGGACTGCGACGTCCCAAGTCGTTTTCCCTGGCGCCATGGCCTTAGAACACCGTCAACTACATGCACAGGCCTCTAAAGGCTGTAATATGGCCTTTTGCGGCCTAATAAAGCCTTACACGTAAATCACGTGCTTCCACGTGCCTGCGCAGGTTACCATCGGTCTAGTCCTTCCACTCTCAATGGACTGCGACGTCCAAGTCGTTTTCCCTGGCGCCGTGGCCTTAGAACACCGTCAACTACGTGCACAGGCCTCTAAAGACTGTAATATGGCCTTTTGCTGCCTAATAAAAGCCTTACACGTAAATCACGTGCTTCCACGTGCCTGCGCAGGTTACCATCGGTCTAGTCCTTCCACTCTCAATGGACTGCGACGTCCCAAGTCGTTTTCCCTGGCGCCATGGCCTTAGAACACCGTCTACTACGTGCACAGGCCTCTAAAGGCTGTAATATGGCCTTTTGCTGCCTAATAAAGCCTTACACGTAAATCACGTGTTCCACGTGCCTGCGCAGGTTACCATCGGTCTAGTCCTTCCACTCTCAATGGACTGCGACGTCCCAAGTCGTTTTCCCTGGCGCCGTGGTCTTATAACACCGTCAACTACATGCACAGGCCTCTAAAGACTGTAATATGGCCTTTTGCGGCCTAATAAAGCCTTACACGTAAATCACGTGCTTCCACGTGCCTGCGCAGGTTACCATCGGTCTAGTCCTTCCACTCTCAATGGACTGCGACGTCCAAAGTCGTTTTCCCTGGCGCCGTGGCCTTAGAACACCGTCTACTACGTGCACAGGCCTCTAAAGGCTGTAATATGGCCTTTTGCTGCCTAATAAAAGCCTTACACGTAAATCACGTGGTTCCACGTGCCTGCGCAGGTTACATCGGTCTAGTCCTTCCACTCTCAATGGACTGCGACGTCCCAAGTCGTTTTCCCTGGCGCCGTGGTCTTATAACACCGTCTACTACATGCACAGGCCTCTAAAGACTGTAATATGGCCTTTTGCGCCTAATAAAAGCCTTACACGTAAATCACGTGCTTCCACGTGCCTGCGCAGGTTACCGATCGGTCTAGTCCTTCCACTCTCAATGGACTGCGACGTCCCAAGTCGTTTTCCCTGGCGCCGTGGCCTTATAACACCGTCAACTACATGCACAGGCCTCTAAAGACTGTAATATGGCCTTTTGCGGCCTAATAAAGGCCTTACACGTAAATCACGTGCTTCCACGTGCCTGCGCAGGTTACCATCGGTCTAGTCCTTCCACTCTCAATGGACTGCGACGTCCCAAGTCGTTTTCCCTGGCGCCATGGCCTTAGAACACCGTCTACTACGTGCACAGGCCTCTAAAGGCTGTAATATGGCCTTTTGCTGCCTAATAAAAGCCTTACACGTAAATCACGTGGTTCCACGTGCCTGCGCAGGTTACGATCGGTCTAGTCCTTCCACTCTCAATGGACTGCGACGTCCCAAGTCGTTTTCCCTGGCGCCGTGGTCTTATAACACCGTCAACTACATGCACAGGCCTCTAAAGACTGTAATATGGCCTTTTGCGTGCCTAATAAAAGCCTTACACGTAAATCACGTGCTTCCACGTGCCTGCGCAGGTTACCATCGGTCTAGTCCTTCCACTCTCAATGGACTGCGACGTCCCAAGTCGTTTTCCCTGGCGCCATGGCCTTAGAACACCGTCTACTACATGCACAGGCCTCTAAAGGCTGTAATATGGCCTTTTGCTGCCTAATAAAAGCCTTACACGTAAATCACGTGGTTCCACGTGCCTGCGCAGGTTACCATCGGTCTAGTCCTTCCACTCTCAATGGACTGCGACGTCCCAAGTCGTTTTCCCTGGCGCCATGGTCCTTAGAACACCGTCAACTACATGCACAGGCCTCTAAAGACTGTAATATGGCCTTTTGCGGCCTAATAAAGGCCTTACACGTAAATCACGTGCTTCCACGTGCCTGCGCAGGTTACCATCGGTCTAGTCCTTCCACTCTCAATGGACTGCGACGTCCCAAGTCGTTTTCCCTGGCGCCATGGCCTTAGAACACCGTCAACTACATGCACAGGCCTCTAAAGGCTGTAATATGGCCTTTTGCTGCCTAATAAAAGCCTTACACGTAAATCACGTGCTTCCACGTGCCTGCGCAGGTTACATCGGTCTAGTCCTTCCACTCTCAATGGACTGCGAACGTCCCAAGTCGTTTTCCCTGGCGCCATGGCCTTAGAACACCGTCTACTACGTGCACAGGCCTCTAAAGCTGTAATATGGCCTTTTGCTGCCTAATAAAAGCCTTACACGTAAATCACGTGGTTCCACGTGCCTGCGCAGGTTACGATCGGTCTAGTCCTTCCACTCTCAATGGACTGCGACGTCCAAGTCGTTTTCCCTGGCGCCATGGTCTTATAACACCGTCTACTACATGCACAGGCCTCTAAAGGACTGTAATATGGCCTTTTGCGGCCTAATAAAAGCCTTACACGTAAATCACGTGGCTTCCACGTGCCTGCGCAGGTTACCATCGGTCTAGTCCTTCCACTCTCAATGGACTGCGACGTCCAAGTCGTTTTCCCTGGCGCCATGGCTTAGAACACCGTCTAACTACGTGCACAGGCCTCTAAAGGCTGTAATATGGCCTTTTGCTGCCTAATAAAAGCCTTACACGTAAATCACGTGCTTCCACGTGCCTGCGCAGGTTACCATCGGTCTAGTCCTTCCACTCTCAATGGACTGCGACGTCCAAGTCGTTTTCCCTGGCGCCATGGCCTTAGAACACCGTCACTACATGCACAGGCCTCTAAAGCTGTAATATGGCCTTTTGCTGCCTAATAAAAGCCTTACACGTAAATCACGTGCTTCCACGTGCCTGCGCAGGTTACGATCGGTCTAGTCCTTTCCACTCTCAATGGACTGCGACGTCCAAGTCGTTTTCCCTGGCGCCGTGGTCTTATAACACCGTGAACTACATGCACAGGCCTCTGAAGACTGTAATATGGCCTTTTGCGGCCTAATAAAGGCCTTACACGTAAATCACGTGGCTTCCACGTGCCTGCGCAGGTTACCATCGGTCTAGTCCTTCCACTCTCAATGGGACTGCGACGTCCCAAAGTCGTTTTCCCTGGCGCCATGGCCTTAGAACACCGTCTACTACGTGCACAGGCCTCTAAAGGCTGTAATATGGCCTTTTGCTGCCTAATAAAAGCCTTACACGTAAATCACGTGGTTCCACGTGCCTGCGCAGGTTACGTCGGTCTAGTCCTTCCACTCTCAATGGACTGCGACGTCCCAAGTCGTTTTCCCTGGCGCCGTGGTCTTATAACACCGTCAACTACATGCACAGGCCTCTAAAGGCTGTAATATGGCCTTTTGCTGCCTAATAAAAGCCTTACACGTAAATCACGTGGTTCCACGTGCCTGCGCAGGTTACGATCGGTCTAGTCCTTGCACTCTCAATGGACTGCGACGTCCCAAGTCGTTTTCCCTGGCGCCGTGGTCTTATAACACCGTCAACTACATGCACAGGCCTCTAAGGACTGTAATATGGCCTTTTGCGCCTAATAAAGGCCTTACACGTAAATCACGTGGTTCCACGTGCCTGCGCAGGTTACGATCGGTCTAGTCCTTTCCCACTCTCAATGGACTGCGAGGTCCCAAGTCGTTTTCCCTGGCGCCATGGCTTAGAACACCGTCTACTACGTGCACAGGCCTCTAAAGACTGTAATATGGCCTTTTGCGGCCTAATAAAGGCCTTACACGTAAATCACGTGCTTCCACGTGCCTGCGCAGGTTACCATCGGTCTAGTCCTTCCAGTCTCAATGGGACTGCGACGTCCCAAGTCGTTTTCCCTGGCGCCATGGCCTTATAACACCGTCAACTACATGCACAGGCCTCTAAAGACTGTAATATGGCCTTTTGCGGCCTATAAAGGCCTTACACGTAAATCACGTGCTTCCACGTGCCTGCGCAGGTTACCATCGGTCTAGTCCTTCCACTCTCAATGGACTGCGACGTCCTAAGTCGTTTTCCCTGGCCGCCATGGCCTTAGAACACCGTCTACTACGTGCACAGGCCTCTAAAGGCTGTAATATGGCCTTTTGCTCCTAATAAAAGCCCTTACACGTAAATCACGTGCTTCCACGCGCCTGCGGCCAGTTTACCATTCTGGTCTAGTCCTCCACTCTCAATGGACTGCTCGACCTCCAAGGGTTTTCCCTGGGCGCCATGGCCTTTGACACCGTCCAACTACATGCAACAGGCCTCAAAGGGCTGTAAGTATGGCCTTTTGCGGCCTAATAAAGGCACTTACAACAGTAAATCACGTGGCTTCCACATGGCTGCGCAGGTTACGATTGGTCTAGTCCCTTGCCAGTCTCAATGGACTGCGAAGTCCCACCAGTCGTTTTCACCTTGGCCCGGTCTTAGAACACCGTCAACTACATGCACAGGGCCTCTAAAGGCTGTAATATGGGGCCTTTTGCGGCCTAATAAGGCCTTACCCACGTAAATGCACGTGAGTTCCACGCGCCTGCTGCAGGTACCATCGGTCTAGTCCTTGCCACTCTCAATGGGACCCGCGACGTCCTAAGTCGTGTTTCCCTGGCGCCATGGCCTTAGAACACCGTCTACTACGTGCACAGGCCTCTAAAGGCTGTAATATGGCCTTTTTGCTGCTAATAAGGCCCTTACACGTAAATCACGTGCTTCCACGCGCCTTGCGCAGGTTTACCATCGGTCTAGTCCTTCCACTCTCAATGGACTGCGACGTCCTAAGTCGTTTTCCCTGGCGCCGATGGCCTTAGAACACCCGTCTACTACGTGCACAGGCCTCTAAAGGGCTGTATATGGCCTTTTGCTGCTAATTAAAAGCCTTACACGTAAATCACGTGGTTCCACGTGCCTGCGCAGGTTACATCGGTCTAGTCCTTCCACTCTCCAATGGACTGCGACGTCCCAAGTCGTTTTCCCTGCGCCATGGCCTATAGAACACCGTCAATACATGCACAGGCCCTCTAAAGCTGTAATATGGCCTTTTGCTGCCTAATAAAAGCCTTACACGTAAATCACGTGGTTCCACGTGCCTGCGCAGGTTACGATCGGTCTAGTCCTTGCACTCTCAATGGACTGCGACGTCCAAGTCGTTTTCCCTGGCGCCATGGCCTTAGAACACCGTACTACATGCACAGGCCTCTAAAGCTGTAATATGGCCTTTTGCTGCCTAATAAAGCCTTACACGTAAATCACGTGCTTCCACGTGCCTGCGCAGGTTACCATCGGTCTAGTCCTTCCACTCTCAATGGACTGCGACGTCCAAGTCGTTTTCCCTGGCGCCATGGCCTTAGAACACCGTCAACTACATGCACAGGCCTCTAAACTGTAATATGGCCTTTTGCTGCCTAATAAAAGCCTTACACGTAAATCACGTGTTCCACGTGCCTGCGCAGGTTACATCGGTCTAGTCCTTCCACTCTCAATGGACTGCGACGTCCAAGTCGTTTTCCCTGGCGCCATGGCCTTAGAACACCGTCAACTACATGCACAGGCCTCTAAAGCTGTAATATGGCCTTTTGCGGCCTAAAAAAGCCTTACACGTAAATCACGTGCTTCCACGTGCCTGCGCAGGTTACATCGGTCTAGTCCTTCCACTCTCAATGGACTGCGACGTCCAAGTCGTTTTCCCTGGCGCCATGGCCTTTAGAACACCGTCAACTACATGCACAGGCCTCTAAAGACTGTAATATGGCCTTTTGCGGCCTAATAAAGCCTTACACGTAAATCACGTGCTTCCACGTGCCTGCGCAGGTTACCATCGGTCTAGTCCTTCCACTCTCAATGGACTGCGACGTCCCAAGTCGTTTTCCCTGGCGCCATGGTTAGAACACCGTCAACTACATGCACAGGCCTCTAAAGCTGTAATATGGCCTTTTGCTGCCTAATAAAGCCTTACACGTAAATCACGTGCTTCCACGTGCCTGCGCAGGTTACCATCGGTCTAGTCCTTCCACTCTCAATGGACTGCGACGTCCCAAGTCGTTTTCCCTGGCGCCATGGCCTTAGAACACCGTCAACTACATGCACAGGCCTCTAAAGCTGTAATATGGCCTTTTGCGGCCTAATAAAGCCTTACACGTAAATCACGTGCTTCCACGTGCCTGCGCAGGTTACCATCGGTCTAGTCCTTCCACTCTCAATGGACTGCGACGTCCCAAGTCGTTTTCCCTGGCGCCATGGCCTTAGAACACCGTCTACTACATGCACAGGCCTCTAAAGGCTGTAATATGGCCTTTTGCTGCCTAATAAAGCCTTACACGTAAATCACGTGCTTCCACGTGCCTGCGCAGGTTACCATCGGTCTAGTCCTTCCACTCTCAATGGACTGCGACGTCCCAAGTCGTTTTCCCTGGCGCCATGGCCTTAGAACACCGTCAACTACATGCACAGGCCTCTAAAGCTGTAATATGGCCTTTTGCTGCCTAATAAAAGCCTTACACGTAAATCACGTGCTTCCACGTGCCTGCGCAGGTTACCATCGGTCTAGTCCTTCCACTCTCAATGGACTGCGACGTCCCAAGTCGTTTTCCCTGGCGCCATGGCCTTAGAACACCGTCTACTACTGCACATGCCTCTAGAAGCACTAGTTAACATGGCCTTTTGCATGCTAATGAAAGGCCACTTACCACGTAAATTCACCGTGGTTCCACGGGCTCTGCGCATGGTTACGAGCGGTCGTAGTCCTTCAACTCTCAAGGGACAGCGACCCGTCCCAAGTCGTTTTTCCCTGGCGCCCGTGGTCTTATAACACCGTCTAACTACATGCACAGGCTCTGAAAGGCTGTAATATGGCCTTTTGCTGCCTAATAAAGGCCTTACACGTAAATCACGTGTTCCACGTGCCCTGCGCAGGTTACCATCGGTCTAGTCCTTCCACTCTCAATGGACTGCGACGTCCCAAGTCGTTTTCCCTGGCGCCTGGTCTTTATAACACCGTCAACTACGTGCACAGGCCTCTAAAGACTGTAATATGGCCTTTTGCGGTCTTAAATAAAAGCCTTACACGTAAATCACGTGGTTCCACGTGCCTGCGCAGGTTACGATCGGTCTAGTCCTTTCCACTCTCAATGGACTGCGGACGTCCCAAGTCGTTTTCCCTGGCGCGTGGTCTTAGAACACCGTCAACTACATGCACAGGCCTCTAAAGACTGTAATATGGCCTTTTGCGGCCTAATAAAAGCCTTACACGTAAATCACGTGGTTCCACGTGCCTGCGCAGGTTACATCGGTCGTAGTTCCTTCCACTCTCAATGGACTGCGACGTCCACAAGTCGTTTTCCTGGCGCCGTGGTCTTATAAACACCCGTCAACTACATGCACAGGCCTCTAAGACTGTAATATGGCCTTTTGCGGCTAATAAAGGCCTTACACGTAATCACGTGCTTCCACGTGGCCTGCGCAGGTTACCATCGGTCTAGTCCTTCCACTCTGAATGGACTGCGACGTCCCAAGTCGTTTTCCTGGCGCCGTGGTCTTATAACACCGTCAACTACATGCACAGGCCTCTAAAGACTGTAATATGCTTTTGCGGCCTAATAAAGGCCTACACGTAAATCACGTGCTTCCACGTGACTGCGCAGAGTTACCATTGGTCTAGTCCTTCCACTCTAATGGACACAAAGTCCCAAGTCGTTTCCTTGGGCGCCCATGGCCTTGTAGACACCGTCAACTACTGCACAGGCCTCTAAAGCGTGTATATGCCTTTTGCTGCCTAATAAAGCCTTACACGTAATCACGTGCTTCCACGTGCGCTGCGCAGGATTACCATTGGTCTAGTCCTTCCATCTCAATGGACTGCGACGTCCCAAGTCGTTTTCCTCTGGCGCCATGGCCTTAGAACACCCGTCTACTACGGAGTGCACAGGCCTCTAAGCTGTAATATGGCCTTTGCGGCCTAATAAAAGCCTTACACGTAATCACGTGTTCCACGTGCCTGCGCAGGTTACGATCGGTCTAGTCCTTGCACTCTCAATGGATGCGATCGTTCCCAAGTCGTTTTCCCTGGGCCGTGGGCTTATAACACCGTCAACTACATGCACAGGGCCTGTAAAGACTGTAATATGGCCTTTGCTGCTTATAAAAGCCTTACAACGTAAATCACGTGCTTCCCACGTGCCTGCGCAGGTTACCATTCGGTCTAGTCCTTCCCTCTTAATGGACTTCAAAGTCCCAAGTCGTTTTCCTTGGCGCCATGGCCTTATAGAACACCGTCAACTACATGCACAGGCCTCTAAAGACTGTAATATGGGCCTTTTGCGGCCTAATAAAGGCCCTTACACGTAAATCACGTGCTTCCACGTGCCTCGCAGGTTACGATCGGTCTAGTCCTTCACTCTGAATGGACTGCGACGTCCCAAGTTCGTTTTCCCTGGCGCCGTGGGTCTTATAACACCGTCAACTACATGCACAGCCTCTAAAGACTGTTAATTATGGCCTTTTGCGGCCTAATAAAGGCCTTACACTGTAAAATCACTGCTTCCACGTGCCTGCGCAGGTTACCATCGGTCTAGTCCTTCCACTCTCAATGGACTGCGACGTCCCAAGTCGTTTTCCCTGGCGCCATGGCCTTAGAACACCGTCAACTACATGCACAGGCCTCTAAAGACTGTAATATGGCCTTTTGCGGCCTAATAAAGCCTTACACGTAAATCACGTGTTCCACGTGCCTGCGCAGGTTACCATCGGTCTAGTCCTTCCACTCTCAATGGACTGCGACGTCCCAAGTCGTTTTCCCTGGCGCCATGGCCTTATAACACCGTCAACTACATGCACAGGCCTCTAAAGCTGTAATATGGCCTTTTGCTGCCTAATAAAGCCTTACACGTAAATCACGTGCTTCCACGTGCCTGCGCAGGTTACCATCGGTCTAGTCCTTCCACTCTCAATGGACTGCGACGTCCAAGTCGTTTTCCCTGGCGCCATGGCCTTAGAACACCGTCAACTACATGCACAGGCCTCTAAAGCTGTAATATGGCCTTTTGCGGCCTAATAAAGCCTTACACGTAAATCACGTGCTTCCACGTGCCTGCGCAGGTTACCATCGGTCTAGTCCTTCCACTCTCAATGGACTGCGACGTCCCAAGTCGTTTTCCCTGGCGCCATGGCCTTAGAACACCGTCAACTACATGCACAGGCCTCTAAAGCTGTAATATGGCCTTTTGCTGCCTAATAAAGCCTTACACGTAAATCACGTGCTTCCACGTGCCTGCGCAGGTTACATCGGTCTAGTCCTTCCACTCTCAATGGACTGCGACGTCCCAAGTCGTTTTCCCTGGCGCCATGGCCTTAGAACACCGTCAACTACATGCACAGGCCTCTAAAGACTGTAATATGGCCTTTTGCGGCCTAATAAAGCCTTACACGTAAATCACGTGCTTCCACGTGCCTGCGCAGGTTACATCGGTCTAGTCCTTCCACTCTCAATGGACTGCGACGTCCAAGTCGTTTTCCCTGGCGCCATGGCCTTAGAACACCGTCTACTACGTGCACAGGCCTCTAAAGGCTGTAATATGGCCTTTTGCTGCCTAATAAAAGCCTTACAACGTAAATCACGTGGTTCCACGTGCCTGCGCAGGTTACGATCGGTCTAGTCTTGCAGTCTCAATGGA
>JASGCC010001057.1:0-44473 GCA_030067915.1 Hydractinia echinata | reverse complement strand
AAGGGTCTTAGGAAATTCTGAATTCAACTAGTGAAACCGAAAAGTTCAACTAGAACGAAGGCCTTACAGATGCTGCTATAGGCAAATTATAGCTTTTTAATTTTAAACCGTCTCAGTTGAAAAATGGACATTTTGCGTCAACGGCCATTTCTAATTTTTTTGATAGAATTTCTAGTTTTGTCTCAAAGATTTATGTGGATGGTTGTAGCTATAGACTTGGCTAAGTCTCCCAGCTTAAGTATATTTAATGGGTGTCTTAAGGTTACTGTTTTGTTAGCTAAGCTAGCTAATGTTAGCTTCAAGCTCCATCCCAAGCTAGCTCTAATCTATGGAGTTTTGTTGTTTATTCCTCTTTTTTTTAGGATATTTATAGCTACCTTTAGTAGTCAAACTTCTCTTCTTTTTTGAACCGAAATTATAAGAATATAACAAGATAGCTACAAAATCTTTTTTGAACTTTTAGGTACTGTCGACACATTTTGTATGCCCATAGGATAATATTTTTCACATTTCACTGTAAACGTTACAAGGGACCAAATATGACAAGTGGAACGAATTTTTATAGAATTTTAAAGTGTTGTGTGTTAAGTTATTTTTTAGGTTCTGTTTCCTCATCCTGTTAAACTTATTGTCAGCCTACATGTAAAATGCCAGGTTTTTTACAGGGGTATTTTGATATTTGATTGGAAATTATATACGTGGGTTTATGACTTTGGGTTATAAAATAGATGAGAGGATGGTATGGTTGTCAGTTCATATTGTTCGTGTGCAAATGCTGTTTGTTTTTAAATTTTGTGAAACTTTTGTGGAATAGACACATGGCAGATATATACTGAAAGAAACAAATCTTTGAGAATCAGATTCCACTGTAAGCTGTATGATAAGTTGATGTCTTATCGGTAAAAATAACAGCCATAGTTAGCTAATTAAGAAAAAAAATAAACAGTTTTGAAATTTAAAAAGTCATTTATTTTTAAGTTTTCGTACATTAAGTACATCTTCAGGCTATATAAACAAACTTTGGTCTTTATTTGTATTATAAACTATTGTTTGGGAGAACCTAACTGTATGTGATGGTTAATTTTTGCTGGAAGAAAATTCCATGGTTTTCACGTTTTTGTTTTTCTTGAGAATTTTACAAATTTTGAGGGATAAATGTATTGCTGATTGATTTAAAAAAATACTTAATGTTCTGACTGAAACGTTTTGTTTTTTATATTTTGTTAATCTAAAACGGCGAGGGACTGTGTGCATGAAATGACTGATTTTTTTTTTAAATTTGATGTGTTTTCATAAACCTTTTTGTGGAAGATTAATGGAGTAATGGCCAATATACGACATGCTGAAATGAACTATTTTGTTGATTTAGATGTGTTTCTCAAAAACGATCTGTTATTAATTTTGTGTAAACTTTTGTTTAGAACCGTATACAATGTGTTGATTCAAGGTTTTTCTTTGCTTATTTATTTTTACATTAGTTAAATGTTCGGTAAAGGGGCGTGTGGTCATCATTACTAAAAAATTAAAATTTTTGTGTTCTAACTGGTCTGATTTTTACTTTTGTGTAAATATTTGCGGCGAGAGGTGGTATGCAACCAGTGGCTGATTTTCTAGATTTAAATTAATGATTGTCCAAACTATGGCTCTTTTCATATTGTATAAGCTTTAAGGGAAAGACAATATTTAAAATATGTGTAAAGAATTTATTTTGTTGATTGTGCTAACTCTTGTAAGGCCTCCTTTTTGACATTTCAGAATTAAAATACTGAGGGTTTTCAACATAATGACTGTATAAGATGTAACATATATGAGATGCGTTTATGTTCTAACATTGTATTATCCGTGTATGTGACTGTCGGTGTTGTAAACTGTCGTGTTCTTACTGTCGGTTGGGTGGGTGTGTGGAGTGTTGATGTTGTGAGTGTCGTTGTTATAACTTTTTATCAACTAGATTTTGCACCTTACAAGCTGTTCTTTTTTACTTTGTCTAAGATTTGTGCGGAGGATTTAATGCGATTTGATATTTGACATTTAGTGTAAGATTTTAAGAACATTTTTTTTGTATATGCACTGCTGACGTTAGCAAAACATCTGTCTGTCCTCTGTCTGTCCTCTGTCTGTCTGTCCTCTGTCTGTCCTCTGTCTGTCCTCTGTCTGTCTGTCCTCTGTCTGTCTGTCCTCTGTCTGTCTGTCCTCTGTCTGTCTGTCTGTCTGTCTGTCTGTCTGTCTGTCTGTCTGTCTGTCTGTCTGTCTGTCTGTCTGTCTGTCTGTCTGTCTGTCTGTCTGTCTGTCTGTCTGTCTGTCTGTCTGTCTGTCTGTCTGTCTGTCTGTCTGTCTGTCTGTCTGTCTGTCTGTCTGTCTGTCTGTCTGTCTGTCTGTCTGTCTGTCTGTCTGTCTGTCTGTCTGTCTGTCTGTCTGTCTGTCTGTCTGTCTGTCTGTCTGTCTGTCTGTCTGTCTGTCTGTCTGTCTGTCTGTCTGTCTGTCTGTCTGTCTGTCTGTCTGTCTGTCTGTCTGTCTGTCTGTCTGTCTGTCTGTCTGTCTGTCTGTCTGTCTGTCTGTCTGTCTGTCTGTCTGTCTGTCTGTCTGTCTGTCTGTCTGTCTGTCTGTCTGTCTGTCTGTCTGTCTGTCTGTCTGTCTGTCTGTCTGTCTGTCTGTGTGTGTCTGTCTGTCTGTCTGTCTGTCTGTCTGTCTGTCTGTCTGTCTGTCTGTCTGTCTGTCTGTCTGTCTGTCTGTCTGTCTGTCTGTCTGTCTGTCTGTCTGTCTGTCTGTCTGTCTGTCTGTCTGTCTGTCTGTCTGTCTGTCTGTCTGTCTGTCTGTCTGTCTGTCTGTCTGTCTGTCTGTCTGTCTGTCTGTCTGTCTGTCTGTCTGTCTGTCTGTCTGTCTGTCTGTCTGTCTGTCTGTCTGTCTGTCTGTCTGTCTGTCTGTCTGTCTGTCTGTCTGTCTGTCTGTCTGTCTGTCTGTCTGTCTGTCTGTCTGTCTGTCTGTCTGTCTGTCTGTCTGTCTGTCTGTCTGTCTGTCTGTCTGTCTGTCTGTCTGTCTGTCTGTCTGTCTGTCTGTCTGTCTGTCTGTCTGTCTGTCTGTCTGTCTGTCTGTCTGTCTGTCTGTCTGTCTGTCTGTCTGTCTGTCTGTCTGTCTGTCTGTCTGTCTGTCTGTCTGTCTGTCTGTCTGTCTGTCTGTCTCTGTCTGTCTGTCTGTCTGTCTGTCTGTCTGTCTGTCTGTCTGTCTGTCTGTCTGTCTGTCTGTCTGTCTGTCTGTCTGTCTGTCTGTCTGTCTGTCTGTCTGTCTGTCTGTCTGTCTGTCTGTCTGTCTGTCTGTCTGTCTGTCTGTCTGTCTGTCTGTCTGTCTGTCTGTCTGTCTGTCTGTCTGTCTGTCTGTCTGTCTGTCTGTCTGTCTGTCTGTCTGTCTGTCTGTCTGTCTGTCTGTCTGTCTGTCTGTCTGTCTGTCTGTCTGTCTGTCTGTCTGTCTGTCTGTCTGTCTGTCTGTCTGTCTGTCTGTCTGTCTGTCTGTCTGTCTGTCTGTCTGCCGAAAAAAAATCTTTGATGTTGCCGAAAATATATGTCTTCTTTGTCGTAAAAAGCTGAGAGTTTTGTGTGGTTTGTTAAATGAAGTTCTAGCACAAAGTAACGGAAATTGTGTTTGCAAAAAAGATGGCTGTTCTTTTTAAGCATTTGTCTTCTCTTGCCTTCAAAATAAATCTAAAAAAACATTTGAAAAAGGGCATGGTATGTAAATGAAGTATAGCAAGGTTTCAAAGGTTTGTTTATGTTTTTTTTAGTTTTGATGATATTATTGATGCGAGACATGTTTGTTAGCTAGCATCATAAAGCAAACCACACCAACAACAACCTAATAGCTAGCTAGCTCGGAATTTATAAATATGTAGCCATGTTCTTTATACCTAGCTAAGTCTCCAGTTTATATTCAACTGACCAGCTATTAGCTACTGTAGCTAGCTTATGTTAGCTTCAGTTTTATGTTGCTTTTTACATGTAAGCTAGCTACCATAGTTATCTTAGTGGTCTTTGCTAAGAATGTGACTGTAACTTATTTCACTTGACATTTTAAGCTTAAATTAACAAGCCACAACAACTTTTAAGAAAGTATTACATAATATTTAAGAATAGTTTAAGAACTGTTTTTAATCAAATAATCTATTTTTCACATTTTGTGTATGCAAATAATATATTTTTCACATTTTGTGTAACTAAACTTATATACATCGGTTACATGCAATATGACGAAAGGATTTTTATTTAACATGTGGTAATCCTGGTACCTTAAGTGTAGTGATTTTTGTTGTTCTAGATGTTCTAACTAAAATGTTTTTGTTTATGACATTTTGTCTTATTTAAGAAAAGTTTCAACTTTTTTGAGGGAGTACAACACCGAAAAAACTTGTGTTTTTTTATATAATTCTTATTTGACAGAGGTTTTTGACATTATGGGGAAACTTTACGTAGCTTTTTCACATTTTTTGATTTTGTTGCAGTATTTACATGGGTTGTTGATTATTTATTTTATTATATTGTAGAGTAGTGATTTTTGTTGTTCTAGATGTTCTGACTAAAATGTTTTTGTTTATGACATTTTGTCTTATTTAAGAAAAGTTTCAACTTTTTTGAGGGAGTACAACACCGAAAAAACTTGTGTTTTTTTATATAATTCTTATTTGACAGAGGTTTTTGACATTATGGGGAAATTTTACGTAGCTTTTTCACATATTTTGATTTTCTTTACATGGGTTGTTGATTATTTATTTTTTATTTTTATTTTTTTGGGAAAGGCAGCGGAAGGATTCACATTTTTTACCCTAATTGTAAAAAATGTACCTGAAAGGCTGGGGTAACTTTTCATTTATATATATACATAGTGTATATAATATATACAAACTGTTGTGTGTTTTTTGAAATGTTATGTGTTAGGATCATGCAATATAGCGAAAGAACTAATTTTTGTAGAATTTGACTTTGCAACTTGCAAGCTATTCCTGTTTTTATATTAAAACGAGAAATTCAACTGACAATATATATACAAAACGTATAATTGCCACAAAATTCATAAAATGTTATTAACCCTGGAAATTTTAAACATTTTCCTGATTCTATTTTTGGTTTGCGAAGTTCTTTTCCTGCAAAAATTTCTAACAATAAAGTACAGAAATTACTTATTTTTAAGATGTATAAATTTAATTTCTTCTAATTATATGGTTTTGACATTTTCATGTAATATATAGTTTGTGGGCAAAGACTGATGTTTGTTGATTTAGAATTATTAAACACAACCGTTTTTACATTTAAACTTTTGTGCATATGGCCATATTCAATACACCAAAAGGGCTACTTTGTTGATTTCGGTTTTATATATACTCTTTGTAATTTATTTTTTTCTTCCTTTTGACATTTTGGATTATATAAATTATTGTTGCAGAATATTGTATTTAAAAAAATGGAATTTTGCAAAGTTCTGTTTTACTACTCAATTTTCACATTTTATATATATATATTCTTTGGGTCAGGATGGTATGAAATAGACCAACATACATGATATTGGTTGTTTTTAATTTACGGGCTGTGCCTTATGAAACTTTCAGGTTAACATTTTGTCAGACAATGGCATAACATACACTGATAGAACTGATTTTTGTTGTTTTAGACGTTATAACTTAAACTTTTTTGAACATTACAGAAGACATACAGAAGGAGAATTAGATTTTGCACATTGCAAGTTTTTTTTATATTTTGTATAAATTTTACCGGGCAGGACTCTGTACAACATACCGAAATAACTGATCCCTGTCTATTTATAACTTTGATGCGTTCCAAATCGCAGTTTTTTGAAATTTTGGGTAATATTTAATGAGTACAAGATGCAAAATATCAAAAATACTGATTTTTGTGAATCAGAAGTATTTCCTACAAACCATTTCTTTTTTACACTTTTGTGGAGAAAAATGCAATATCATCAGAATAACTGATTTTGTTGCAAACTGTTTTTCTTTTTCACATTTTGGATTAAATATTGTTATAGAGGGCATATATCAATAGACATATATACCAAAATAATTAAATTCTGCAAACTTTGATTTGTCGTTCACCTCTCATCTTTATATTTTGATTAAACTTTTGAGGAAAACCACAGGATTTATTTAGAATTTGTATTTTGTGTTGCAAATTTAGTGCAAAAATTGACATAAAATGAACCGTTAAATTGATTGTTGTTGTTTTAACATGAATTATGACTCAAACTTTGTTTTTGCATTTCTAATTTGACTAATTAGCCTAAAAAAATTGCCAATTGGTTTTAAACTCTGTTATTTTTTATATATATATTATGTGAACATTTGTGACAAAATACTATGTGAGATTTGAAATTTTGTGTAAAGGGGTATCGATGGTAAAACAGCATGCCAAGTTGAATCCTTGCAATCCATTTCTTTAAACCTAAATAAAATTTCTGCCAGAGGCACAATTTATTGTTTATTTTCACATTTTGTGTCAACCTTTGACAGGGTTTGTAACTTAACTGATTTAACATATGCATTGACAAAGATTTTTTTTTACATTGATCAGCTTTTTTTTGTATGTGGACATTTTGAGTGATTTAGATTTTATGAATGAAATGTACTTTAAAATGCTTTGGTAAACTCTTTCCAGATAATTTTTAGATTTTACTTTTTAAATGTCACATTATACTACACGTTGTTGGATACCTTCAATTTTTGGTCATTTATATACAAGGCAAATTGTAAGCTTTCGCAGCTGCTGTATTTTATGGACGTTATATCTGTTACATGAATTAAATGAGAAATTAGTGGATTCTTCCACGGGAAACAGCTAGTATAAGATAATGCGCTAAGTGTGTCTGTGTGTGTGTCTGTAACAGGCCAAGTGGATGTGCTGCATTTTCCTCTGATATAGCCGAAAAAAGTTATGTCTCAAATGTTAAATTTTCTGACGTTAAGGCGCGACGTCAATATCTACTTTAACGTCAATATCTTAATTAATTAATGAAGCCAGTGCACTTAACAGTTTGAGGCCAAATAACTTGGAAACGAGGTGGTGACGTCAGTCATTTTTTCACCGCGTGGGTAACTAGGGACCACCTGGTACCAAGTTGAGTAAGTTTCCAAACCTGGGTCTCCGAATCCGTTTCAGAATGGACGGGTTTGATGACGTCATTAAAAAACCTTCAACCCTAATATCTCTGCAACCGTTTGTCAAAAGTACATGATCCTATACATTTTCTTGATCAACATTTCAAGATCTATACGATGAAGGCAACAGGTATACAAATTTCTAAAAAAATATTTTATGCTTCGGCGGGAAAACTTTAAAACCCTTATATCTCCTTAGGTGTTCGTCGAAAACTTATGCTCCAATACATTATTTTGATCAGCGTTTTAAACCTCTACACATTACTGGCAAAGAATAAACTAAATTTGTTCAAATTTATTTTGCATTTGCACTGCTGACGCCAGCAAAACATCTAAAAAATTTTCCATTTTGTGTGTGTGTGCGCACGGTGAGACCATGGCACAAATAAAACGGGTCGCTTTCTTATTTCTCAAGTATTGTCTCCCCAAAGCGTGGCGTTACGCTAAAATTTACGAAGTTAAAATTGTTTAGCAAAACTAGGGTTTATGTGTTGCTTATTTTAAAGCCGTATGGGACAGTTATTGTTAAAATAATTTTGGTTTTACTCCCCCCCCTGGGACCGAGGTTGCTTCAAAAAACTATCGAATATGAATAATTCGAATCTAAAATGTAAAAACAAACTGTTGTTGTCGAACGAAGTTAGTGTTGCTAGTTAGAAACATGTTTTTAAAACAGAAAAGCGTACGATGATATAACATCACAAAGAGAATTGATTGAAAATGTATCAAACAATTGTATACGCTTCCAATTCGTTCTCTTTGGGATGAAGCAAAGTTTAGTATTCAAAGTTAAAAACTGATTGAACTTTTATCCAGAGAACGCTAGCAAGCTACCTACGGAAAAAGCAAAATAAAAGCAGGTGTGTTGTTTAGATTATCTGGTAGAGAAATGAATTTGGGTGTATAACGATTTTTTAGTCGTTTCAACTTTCAGAGCTAAATTTTCGCTTAAATATTATATTTAATTTTAGTTTTTTGTTGTGTCGTGAGCCGGAAAATATTTTCTTTAACCTATTTTTTTGTAAAAATATACTCTGAACAATGGGTCAGAAGTTAAAAATATCCTAAGAATATGTCCAACCTCGATTGTTTGTTCTAAATATAAAAAGAATTTGCCAATAGCTATAGCAACATATAGCGAGCTTTATTATATTAAGGCATTATTAATTTTCAGGCCATAGCCATGCTAAGAATATATTAAGAATAATGAGGATAGTATTTGTCAAGAAAGTTAAGAACATTGAGGCTGAAACGAAAAAAACACTATTCTTATAAAATACAGCGTGTATATCCAAGAAAAGAATTTATATAAACTGCAGAAAGTAATTTTGTTGTTACTTTTTTTAACGCTACGAAGTTGCTGATTCAGTGTTTAATGTCGTTATAATAACCTTAATGCAAACAAACTTAAATCAATGTTTGCATCTGTTGTTACGATTGTTCGAAATATATTCAATTCTTAAATTCGAAAACGCCTGCATTGTTATCACGCACGACACGCACAAATCTTGTTGTAGATATACAATATACCGAAATGATTCAAGTTTTTTTTCTTCTATTTTATGTGTTAATAACTGTTGATTTCTTATATGTCGTGTAAAACTTTGGAAGGGTTGCTGTATGCAATAGGCTGAATAGATGATTTTTGGTATGACGTGTTACAAACTGTACATTGTGGAAATTTTGTAATAAACTTTTTTGTGTGTAACAACTGGTATAGTATTTTATCTGGTGTATTTCTGGCATGGCCAACCTTTAAGCTTGATGTTCTAAATATGAACATTTGTATGACGCACATAATTGATTAGAAGTTTAATTTTTTATTGTATATCAAACAAACTGAAACTTTTTTCTGTCCAACCAATGGGCCCTTAAAAGTAGTAAAAATGGCAATTAGTTATAGTAACTTATTTCAGGCTTTATTTTATTAAGTCATTATAAATTTTCAGGCCATAGTCATGCTAAGAACATATTAAGAATAATGAGAATGGTATTTGTCAAAAATGTTAAGAACATTGAGGCTAAAACGAAAACACGCCATTCTTATAAAGACAGCGATATCCTAGAGAAGAATTTATATAAACTATAAAAAGTAATTTTTCCGTTGTTACTGTTTTCAACACTACATAGTGTGGTGATTCAGTGTTGTTGTCGTTAGTCCAAACATAACTAAATGTAGGAAAACTTAAATCAATGTTTACATCTGCTGTTACGTTACAATCTTTTGAATTATATTCGACTATTAAATTTAAAAACGCTGCATTGTTATCATGCGCTGTTTTCTTGATACATCAAATCAAAATAATTGTTTTTTTTATTATGCGTTTGGTTCTGTTAGGCAATCTGTCCCTTTAATATTTTGGATTGAAATATTGCAGTAGACATACAATATACCGAAATGATTCAAGTTTTTATTTTTCTCTTTTATGTGTTGTTAACTATTGACTTCTTATATTTTGAGTAAAGTATCGGAAGGGTTGCTGTGTGCAATAGACTGAATAGCTGATTTAGGTATGTGGAATTTTTGTAATAACCTTTATTGTATGACTTGGCAAAATATGTTGGATTTTTTTAATGTCTGATATACCTTTTTCCCTGGTGTACTTTTGGCACGGCAAATGAAGTATATAGTTTTAGCAGATTTAGCTTTTTACATAACGGTTGTTAGAAACCTTCGATTTTGTTAGACATTTTGCATTTTTTTTATTTTTTTTTTGTTTTGTTGCACCTGCTTATATTTTTAAACGTTTTGTTTCAGCAGGTATAAATCTCTTATAATAATACGGAGAGTGTGTCCGTCTGTCTGTGACAGGCAAAGTGGATGTGGTCATTTTCCTTTGATGTAGCCGAAATTTCCTTTGAAGTCTCCGAATAAGTTATATCCATTTTGCTAGCGGGTTTACTTTGTTTACATCACGTGATCAAAATGGAGCAACTTGATTTGCTGAAATAAATTTAACGGCTTTCTTTACAAAAATGGTGTCCCTCGACACCGAAAAAAAACAACAACAAAAGAACGGTCCCTTCGTCTTGAAAAAAGTGCAAAAAGTAATTCAGAGAAAGAAAAGTCCAAGAAGTGAAGTAAGAAGTGGTAGCTAGAGCTAGAAGTAAAGTAGTAAAGTTAGAAGTAGAAAATAAAGGCTAGAGTTTGAAGTGGATTTAAAATCAATAATAGTAAGAACTTTGATGTTTTCAGACGTTTAGTTTTTACGTCACTGGAGCAAGCAGACTCGCATTTTCCAAGAAAAGCCTCAAATTCTTGAAGTTTTATATTTTACCGCTTTTTTTAAGAAAAACCTAGCCACCATATTTATTTATGTTTTTGTTGCATAATTAATGTATCCCCTGGCGCGTAACTAATGTGTTTGTCCTAAAATTCAAAATGCTACATAAAGCTGTTAGCTGACTAACAAACGGAAAACTTTGGTTTGTTGAACTTACTGATCACTGTAATGTTATTATTTTTACGTTACTATTGTTTCTCTTTATAAGCATAAATAGCTAGCTTTAGTTTTAGCTAAAGGTTCCCAGTTTAAGTATATTTAACTGGGGGTCTTAGCTACTGTTAGCTAGCTAATGTTGGCCTACAATGCCTGCTCCTCATCCCATGGCTAGCTCTAACCTATGACTTATATTGTTATTCTTCTTTTTTAATTATCTATAGCTAGCTACCTTAGTAAAGGCGAACAAAATGGCGGACTGACGTCCCGTCTCCTGTTCATTTTAACATAAAGGGATTAGTCTACAGAAGCAAATGACTTTAAAGTCATTTGCCTCGCCTAAGATAAATAAAACACTGTTTTTACAAATCGAAAGGGCATAGAAGAAGAAGAAAAAGCTACCTTAGTTTCCAAACTTCTTTTCTTTTATGAGCACGAATTATGATGTAACAAGCTAGCTAGCTACCTACAAAATCTTTCAAAGACTTGAACTTTTGCAGGATAGTAAGATGTATTTTTTTAAGAGTATAATTATTTTCACATTTCCTGTAAACTTAACAATTGGAATAATTTTTTTCAGAATTTAAAGCGTGTGTGTTAAGTTAATTTTTATTGTTTTGTTTCTGACATCCTGTTAAACTTTTGTCAGCCTACATGTAAAATGCCAGGTTATTTTTACAGGGGGTTGTAGACATTGGATTGGCAATTTACGTGGGTTTATGACTTTATTTTAATTTATGAGAGGATGGTATGGTTGTTCGTGTTTTTGTTTATGTTGCAAACTGCTGTTTTTTAAAACTTTGTGTAAACTTTTGTGGGAAAAAGACCACATGCAATATATATACTGAAAGAACAAATTCACGTTTTTGTTAAGGATTTTAAAATTGTAGTAATAACTGTGTTTGGTGATACTGAAAAAATTACTAATTGTTCTGACTAAAACTTTTTTGTTTTTTATATTGTATGAAATGCCTGATTTTTCTATAATTTGATGTGTTTCATAACCTTTATGTGGAAGGTTTATGGGCAGCAATGGCAATAGGACATGCTAAATGAACTGATTTTCGTTGATTTGGATATGCTCCTCAAAAACCAATCTGTTTTACATTTTGTGTAAAGTTTTGTGAGGACGGACCGTATATATTCCAAAAATAATACTTTGTTCATTCAAAATTTACTCCTTACAGTATTCTTTTTGACATTTACGTTTAAAATGGTTGGTAAAGGTCACTACAGATCATCATACTAAGACAAAATTTTGTGTTCTTAACCGGTTATATAATTTTTACATTTTGTGTATATTTTTGGGGAACAGGATAGTATGTAACCGAATAAATGATTTTCCAGATATAAATTTGATGTTTTTGACACTTTTGATTAAAATATTAAAGGTTTTCAACGTAATCACTTTATAAGGTGTAAATATTTGAGATCTGTCACTTCTGACATTATTATTATTGTTGGTGTTGTACGTGATTCTATACATTATTTTGATCAGCGTTTCAAGCTCTACACATTGGAAGCAACGTGTAAACAAATTTCAGGAAAAAAATATTGTGTATTGACGGGTCCTGGCAGACGTCATCAAAATACAAGTTACGATTCTCTTTTCCAATGTACTCCTGCCTAAGTGGATTTTACAGTGCAAATTTCTAAAGAAATTTTTTATTTGTACTTTAGAGGACTTTACTGACGTCAGCCAAATTTTAAAATTTTAAAACACTTATATATATCCTTATGTGTTTGCGAACACTTATTTTTATTAGCGTTTCAATCTGCACGCATTACAGGCAACAGATAAACTACATTTCGCCAATTTTTTTTGTATGCACTGCTGACGTTAGCAAAATCTGCAAAACAACCTAATCTCCTGCCTGAGTGGATTCTTCCACGGGCCTTATCGACTAGTATAACATAATGCAGATTGCGAGTCTCCAAGATTCAAATTACTGTGTTGTATGTTTCTGTTTAGTTTAGGGGAGATTCAGTGGATTCTTCCAGGTGAATTCGGCTAGTTTATTACTTTTACGATTATTCACCTAAGATGGCCTCGTCAGTTCCTATTGATACTATAATCAATAAGGGTCCTGCAAAGGGGGTTAGGGTGCATTTAAAGCATCCCTTTAACATACCGAAGCCCTGCAAGCACAGCCAAAATAGAACAAACTAAAAGTAACTTTTCAAGCTTTCTTCTACTCTTAACACTCAAATCTTAAACTACAAAACAAATCCTAACAAGTTCTCATTGTAATGGCACAAAGAACTATAAAAATTGGAAAAAACTCAAAGTAACATTTAACCTTTAACTTCTAGACATAAATGTAAAACTGAAAAAAAGACTCCAACTAACTTTTCAATTCTTGTTACTAAATTTAAACAAATGAGAAATGGCAAACTAAAATTAATTTTTCAGCCTCTGTGAAAGCACTAAAACTACAAGCTTAAGTCAAAGTAAAAAGGAAAGAAGGAAGGTTTATACAAAGTCCTATATGAAATAACAGGATCACCAACAACATACCTTTAACAACATACCTTTAACTTTTTGTAACAGTTTCTGTTGCTTACTGCTGAGCTTTTCATTTCTAGCTACAGCATTTTCCTTTTGTGCATGTTGCTCTTCAAAATCATTATTTTTATTTTTGTTTACTGATAAGGCCTTGTAGTAAACATAATGTCTGCTTGGTATCAGTTGTTTTGAACCGAGTTTTTTTTAAATCGTCTTCTACTTTTTTATGTGTTCATGTTCCTTTTTACAATTTCCTTTTTCCTTAGCTGCCTTTTTAGTTTTAAGAAATTGGCACAGCGAAAATCTGTGTTGTAGCAATATTTGAAAAACGTTCTTTCTGGGTCATCAAAACAAAATTGAATTGCCATTATTTCAGATCAGTACACTTTCTCCACTTTGCTTTCAGTTTGTTTATAAGTAACAAAATCGGATCGAATTCGATCCGAAAACGCCGATACGCAATTTAATTGGTTAGAAAAAAAATTCTTTTGTTTAATACTTAATTATGATTGGTTAAAAAAACATGATTTGACTTTCTACCCAGTACTTTCTTCTACTATGTTAAAAATGTTTTTTGGAAACGACAAAAATGACAACAATGTATTTGTTTCGTACTTTTTTGCTTTCAATTGCTCATACCTGACTTTTTAAGTCCGTGGGTGATGTTTAATTGTTTTGACACTACAAGGCAGTCAGACGTAATGATACGAATAATAAAATTTCATGGAATATAAGAATGTCCTGTTTACGTGTATGTAGTTTTTGTGGTGGTCAGACAAACAAGTCATTAGTCTTATTCAGTGAATGGAAACACAAGCAATTACACAGTACCTTCAACCAAGGTAATCTCAAATTTATCACACGAACTAATATACTCAAAATGGACAATTTCCTTTGGGTAACAAGAATTCCGTACTACAATGCGTTAATAAACGTGCATGCGCATATGGAAAGCCATTAAATAAAATATCAATTTGCTTGTTTTCGATCGCAACAACAGCTGTATAGCCATTCTAGAAAAAGTGCGACATTTGACAGTTGTCACGATGGAAAAATGAGGTTTCAGAATTCTGGTAGCCTTAAGGTAGAGCGTTCGCTTCCAGTGTGGGAGGTTCAAAACCCAGCCGAGTCATGGCAGAGACTAGTGTAAATGTGTGATTCTATCCTATCCTTCCTGCTTAGCGCTCTTAGGCGGTTGTCTAGTTGAGCGATTGCTGTGGTTGTACGACTTTCGTAGCTCAAATAGGAGCTTTAAATGCACTAGGATACTCTCGCAGGACCCTCGTTAGTAGCAGTACCAATAGGAACTGAAGAGGTCCGCCTGGGTAAATATATCCAATAATTAATAATAATAATAATCAATATTTTTAAACACTTGGAAAACTTGGAAAATATAGCTAATATATTAATTTTGTTTTGATAATATCACTAAGAAAGTCAACATTTTTACATTTACATTTCGCTCTAGATGTACATGCCAAATATATATGAAATGTGTTAAAATCTTTAGAAATAGCGGTTGTTTAGAATTTTTGTGTAACATGTGCTAAGGAAATTTATTTTACAAAAAAATATATTTAAGTCTTAAAACCTATCTCATGAGTGTCTTTGTGTCCTTTTACTTATGGAAACATTAGCATGGGTGTGCAAACATAAAATTTGCCAGTTTCGTTGTTCAACGGCCGGATTAATCAGAACCCTCGTTGATTACAGTACCAATAGGAACTGAAGAGGGCATCCTGCGTAAATAATCGCAAATAATAATAAATAATAATAGCTCCATAACAATGATAATAATTAATACTAGCTGTATGCCCGTGGAAGTATCCACTGTATTTCTCTAGTAGAAGTATCCACTGTATCAAAAAACAAACAATACGGCAGTGTGAATTTTACAATCTGCATTATTATTTAACTAGTCGATAAGGCCCGTGGAAAAATCCACTTAGGCAAAAGGCCATTAAAAAAATAGGTTGCTTTAGATGTTTTGCTGACGTCAGCAGTGCATATACAAAAAAAAAATGTTCTTAAAATCTTACACAAAATGTCAAATGTCAAATCTTACACAAAATAAAAAAAGAACAGCTTGCAAGGTGCAAAATCTAGTTGATAAAAAGTTACAACAACGACACTCACAACATAGACACTCACAACACCAATACTCACAAAACCGACAGTAAGAACACCGACAGTTACAACACCGACAGTCACAACATGGATAATAACAATGTCAGAAATAACGTATCTCAAATATGTACATCTTATAAGTGATTATGTTGAAAACTCTCAGTATTTTATTCGGAAATGTCAAAAAGTTGGCCTGCAAGAGTTAGCACAAATCAACAAAAATAAGTTCTTTACATATTTTAAATATTGTCTTTCCCTTAAAAGCTTATACAAAAATATGAAAAAGCCATAGTTTAGAACACATCAAATTTAAATCTACAAAAATCAGTCATTTAAGTTGCATACCATTCTCTCCCACAAAAATTTAGACAAAATGTAAAAATCAACCGGTTAAGAACACAAAAGATTTTCTTTTTTAGTATGATGATCCGTACTGCCCTTTACCAACAATTTTGAACCTAAATCTCAAAAAATCAATAAGCAAAGAATAAACTTGAATAAAAAAAGATCATTATTTTGGAAACATTGTATATATACGGTTCGTAAACAAAAGTTTACACAAAATGTAAAACAGATTGGTTTTTGAGAAACACATCTAAATCAACAAAAATAATTTCATTCAGCATGTCGTATATTGCCATTACCCATCAATCTTCCACAAAAAGGTTATGAAACACATCAAAATTTAGTCATTTCATTGCATATAGTCATCACCCATTAGATTACAAAATCAGAAACAAAACAATAAAAAATAACTTAACACACACACTTTAAATTCTATAAAATTCGTTCCACTTGTCATAGTGCATGTGGTCCCCCTTGTAAAGTTCACAGGTAAAATGTGAAAAAAATTATAAATATTCTATGGGCATAAAAATACATCCTACTATCCTGCAAAAGTTCAAGTCTTTGAAAGATTTTGTAGGTAGCTAGCTAGCTTGTTACATCATAATTCGTGCTCATAAAGAAGAGAAGTTTGGAAACTATAGTAGCTAGCTATAGATAATTAAAAAAGAGGAATAACAACAGAAGTCATAGGTTAGAGCTAGCCATGGGATGGGGAGGTGGACTTGGAGGCTAACATTAGCTAGCTAACAGTAGCTAAGACACCCAGTTAAATATACTTAAACTGGGAACACTTAGCTAAAACTAAAGCTAGCTATTTATGCTTAGTAAAACACATATAAAGAGAAGCAATACAGTTCAACAAACCAAAGTTTTCCGTTTGTTAGTCAGCTAACAGCTTTATGTAGCATTTTCAATTTTAGGACAATACATTAGTTACGCGCCAGTGCATCATGAATTATGCAAAAAAACGTAAACAAATATGGCTACATACGCGGTAAAATATAAAACTGAGGCTTTTCCTGGAAAATGCGAGTCTGCTTGCTCCAGCGACATAAAAACCAAACAAACGTCTAAAAATATCAAAGTTCTTACTATTTGTGACTTCAAATCCACTTCAAACTCTAGCCTTTGTTTTCTACTTCTAACTTTACTTCACATCTAGCTCCACTTCTCACTTCACTTTTCTACTTCTTCACTTGGTCTCTTTTCTTTTTAAATATATAGCTATGCTTTTTTGAACCACTTTTTTTCCTTTTTTTCAAGGTAAAGGGATCGTTCTTCTGTGCTTTTTTTTGGTGGCCTTTATTTTCTACCTCTAACTTTACTTTACTTCTAGCTCCACGTAGCTCCACTTCTCACTTCCAACTTCACTTTTCTACTTCTTCACTTGGACTTTTTTCTTTTTAAATATGCTTTTTTGAACCACTTATTTTACTTTTTTCAAGATCGTTCTTTTGTGGGTTTTTTTGGTGGCTAGAGGACACCATTTTTCAAAAGTTAGCCGTTAAATTTATTTCAGCAAATCAAATTGAGTCATTTTCATCACGTGATGTAAACAAAGTAAACCCGCTAGCAAAATGGACATAATTTTTTCGGCAACTTCAAAGAAAATTTCGGCGACATAAAAGGAAAATGACGATATCCACCATGACCGTCACATACACTCCGTATTATTATAAGAGATTGGCTAACAAAATGGACGTGTCTAACAACTGCAGTATATTTTTGACATTTAAACTATAAAGCTACTAAAATTACTTCCTCTTACAATGCGAAAATTATTCAGAAAAACGTTAACCAAGGCATCTCAATATACATCCGGCCCATAAAATTCAAATCACTCAAAAAAGAGAAAAAAGCCTTGGGATCGAGGTTGCTCACAATCTGCATTACTCTATATTTATACCCGTTGAAACAAAACGTTTGAAAAAAATAAAAATAAAATAAAAATGCAAAATGGTTAACAAAATCGAAGGTGTCTAACAACCGTTACGTTAAAAGCGAAATCTGCTAAAACTATATGCTTGCTTTGCTATGGCAGATGTACAGCAGGGAAAATAGTATACCATTAAAAAAACCTAACATATTCCGTTAATTAATACAAAAAAGGTTATTACAGAATTTCCATAATGTACACTTTGTAATGCATCATATCAAATCAGATATTCAGTCTATTGCATACACAGCAACTCTCCCAAAATTGTACTCAAAATATAAGAAATCGACAGTTAACAACACATAAAAGAGAAACATAAAAACTTCAATCATTACGGTATATTGTATATCTACCGTAATATATTCCAAATTTTAAAAGAACAGTTTGCCTTACAGACCCAAACCCATAATTAAAAAAATCAATTATTTTGTTTTATGTATCAGGAAAACAGCGCAACCGTGCATGATAACAATGCAGCGTTTTCGAATTTAAGAATCGAATATAGTTCAAATGATCGTAACGTAAAAGATTAAACATTGATTTAACTTTTTTTACATTTAGTAGGTTTTTTATAACGACATCAACACTGAATCACCCACTTCGTAGCGTTAAAAACAGTAACAACGGAAAAATTACATTTTACATTTAATATAAATTCTTCTCTAGGATATGCACGCTGTATTTTATAAGAATAGTGTTTTTTTGTTTCAGCCTTCATGTTCTTAACTTTCTTGACAAATCCTATCCTCATTATTCTTAATATTTTCGTAGCATGACTATGGCCTCAACATACACAATGCCTTAAAAAAAATAAAGCCTGCTATAAGTTACTATAGCTGATGGCAATTTCTACTACATGTAACGGCGCATTGCTTGGACAGAAAAAAGTTCAGTTTGTTTGATATACAATAAAAAAGTAAACTTCAAATCAATTTTGTGCGTCATACAAATGTTCATATTTAGAACAAACAATCAGGCTTAGACATATTCTTAGGATATTCTTAACTTCTGACCCATTGTTTAGAGTATATTCTTCCCAAAAAAAGTTCTTCACTTTCTTGACAAATTCTATCCTCATGGCCTGAAAATATATAATGCCTTAATAAAACAAAGCTTGCTATATGTTGCTATAGCTATTGGCAATTTTGTTTATATTTAGAACAAACAATCGAGTTGGGACATATTCTTAGGATATTCTTAACTTCTGACCCATTGTTCAGAGTATATTCTTACAAAAAAAGTGCTTAAAGAAAATATTTTCCGGCTCAAGACACAACGTATTTAACTTCAGATTTAAGGAAAAGTTTAGTTCCGAAAGTTAAAACGCCTTAAAAATCGTTGTACACCCAAATTCATTTCTCTACCAAATAATCTAAACAACACACCTGCTTTTCTTTCACTTTCTCAGTAGGTAGCTTGCTAGTGTTCTCTCAATAAAACTCCAATCAGTTTTTTACTTCGATTTCATCCCAAAGAGAACGAATTGAAAATGTATTGCTACAATTGCCTGATACATTTCCAATCAGTTCTCTTTGTGATGTTAAATCATCGTACGTTATAAATATTTCTAACTAACAACACCAACTTCGTTCGACAACAACAGTTGGTTTTTTTACAGTTCAGATTCGAACTACATTCATATTCGAATTCGATGGATTTTCTATAAAAGGAAGCAATTTCGGTCCCAGAACACAAAAATGAGCTTTAAGCTAACCTTATGATGAGTAAGCATTGGCATGCCTTGTTTGAAATAACTTTTTTCAGGATTACTTTAAAAAAGAGACAACCTTCTTCGCTTTGGTTTCCTTTTTCAGTTGATAAACAACTTGTTTTCGTGAGATACGGCGCGCACATAGTAAGCCGGGGGTAAAAGTAAATTATTCTATCTATAACGACCCCGTGGGGCTTTTTTAAAAAAAATAGTTTTAATAAAATAAAAGAACAGAGTTTTATTTTTAAAAGTAATAAGAAAAAGAATTAAATTTTTAAATAGTCACCCCCTGATTTGCGTTTTTTTTTAACTTAGTAAATTTTAGCGTAACGCCACGCTTTGGGGACACAATGCATGAGAAATAAAAAAGTGACCCGTATATTATTGTCCTTGGCCTCACCGTGCGCACACACAAGGCGTATTAATATATAGACTAGTAGATTAGGCCCGTGGAAAAATCCACTTAGGCAGAAAAACAATTGAAAAGTTCTGTCATTTGAATTTTGATGACATCAGCAAATATTTCAGTATATTGAATATGCCTTTTACTAAAAAAAATAATCTGAAAATGCATAAAAAGAAAGTATATAAGTCATAATTTAACAAAAAAGTTCTTAAAATCTAACACAAAATATCAAATGTCAAATCGCATGAAATCCTCCCAACAAAACTTCAGACAAAATATGAGAAACAACGGCGTGTAAGGTGTAAAATCTAGTTAGTAGAAAGTTACAACATTGACAGTCACAACCCAGACAGTTACGAAAACAATAATAATAATGTTAGAAATAACACATCTCAAATATGTATACATCTTATTATGTGATTATGTTGAAAACCTTCAATATTTTAATCTGAAGTGTCGAAAAGAAAGGCTTGCAACAGTAAGCACAGATCTATGAAATAAGTTCTTTACGCATTTTAAACATTGTCTTTTCCCTAAATGCTTATACAACAATACAACCTGAACAATATCAAAAAGCCAAACTTAAACAGACACAAAACACCAAAAAACAAAAAGTTAAACTTTGAAAAATCATTTATTCGGTTGCATACCATCCTCTCCCGCAAAAATATGCACAAAATGTAAAAATTAACCGGTTAACAAAACAATTTTTTTGTCTAATGATCCGCACTGACTTTACCAAACATTTCAAACTGAAATGTCAAAAAAGCAATGAGCAAGGAGTAAATTTCAAATCAACAAAAATCATTATTTTGAAAACATTGTATATATATATGGTCCTTCCTCACAAAAGTTTAAAATAAATGTAGAACACAAAGGTTTATGAGGAGCAAATCAAAATATGAACAAAAATCAGTTCAATTGGCATGTTCTATATTGTCTTCACCCATAAAATCTTCCACAAAATTGATATGAAACCCATCAAATTCGACTCAGAAAAAGCAGTCATTTAAGTGCATACAAAAATACAACTTGGAAAGTGTAGAATATCAAATTATTATTTTTAGTATATATACTTGCATATGGTCCTCCCTCACAACAGTTAAACAGTTTCAGTCTGAACATTCACTAATTTTTTATCATCACCAAATATTTATTCCCGTAATTACATTACTTACAGTTAGTTTAAAGTTTAAAAAAAGTTTATAAAACAAAATATAAAAAAAATCAACTTACACAACAGCTCACAGTCTAATGGTACAAAAATTTGTTCTTTTAGTATTTCGCATGTGGTAAGTTCAACAAACCAAAAGTTTCGCTAGCACATTTGTTTGATAGCCAGTTAACAGCTTTATGTAGCATTTTGAATTTTAGGACAAATACATTAGTTACGCACCAGGGGAAACATTAATTATGCAAAAAAGTGTAAAAAAATATGCTAGATTTTTTATAAAAAACGCGGTAAAATATAAAATATAAAGAATTTGAAGCTTTTAAGTGACTTTTTCCTGGCAAATGCGAGTCTGTCTGACACGTAACTCTAGCGACATAAAAATATAACGTCTAAAAATATCTAAAAAGTTCTTACTATTTGTGAATCCAAATGTACTTTAAACCCAAGCTTTCATTTTCTACTTCTAACTTTTCTTTACTACTTCTAGCTCCACTCTTCACTTTCGAAGTAACTTCTTGTGGCTTCTAACTTTACTTTTGTACTTCTATGTTCACATAAAATATATATAAAAAAGAACAGAGTGTAAAACCAATTGGCAATTTTTTTAGACTAATTAGTCAAATTAGAAATGCAAAAACAAAGTTTGTGTCATAGTTCATGTTAAAACAACAACAATCAATTTAACAGTTCATTTTATGTCATTTTTTGCACTAAATTTGCAACACAAAATACAAATTCTAAATAATTCCTATGCTTTTCATAAAAAGTTTAATTAAAATATAAAAGATGAGAGGTGAACGACAAAATCAAAGTTTGCAGAATTTAATTATTTTGGTATATATATGTCTATTGATATATGCCCTTTATAACAATATTTCAATCCAAAATGTGAAAAAGAAAAACAATTTACAACAAAATCAGTTATTCTGATGATATTGCATACACTTTTTCTCCACAAAAGTGTAAAAAAAGAATGGTTGTATAGCAAATACTTCTGATTCAACAAAAATCAGTATTTGCATCTTGTACTCATTAAATATTACCCATGCGATTTGGAACGCATCAAATTTATAAATAGAGAGGGATCAGTCATTTCGGTATGTTGTACAGAGTCCAGCCCGGTAAGAATTTATACAAAATATAAAATAAAAAAAAAAGTTTTTTCGGTGTTGTACTCCATCAAAAAAGTTGAAACTTTTCTTAATTAAGACAAACAAAAACATTTTAGTCAGAACATCTAGAACAACAAAAATCACTACAGTTAAGGTACCAGAATTACTACATGTTAAATAAAAATCGTTTCGTCATATTGCATGTAACCGATGTATATAAGTTTAGTTACACAAAATGTGAAAAATACATTATTTGCATACAGAAAATGTGAAAAATACATTATTTGCTTAAAAACAGTCCTTAAACTCTTCTTAAATATTATGTAATACTTTTTTAAAAGTTGTTGTGACTTGTTAATTTAAGCTTAAAATGTCAAGTGAAATAAGTTACAGTCACATTCTTAGCAAAGACCACTAAGATAACACTACGGTAGCTAGCTTACATGTAAAAAGCAACATTAAACTGAAGCTAACATAAGCTAGCTACAGCAGCTAATAGCTGGTCAGTTGAATATAAACTGGAGACTTAGCTAGGTATAAAGAACATGGCTACATATTTATAAAGTCCGAGCTAGCTAGCTATTAGGTTGTTGTTGGTGTGGTTGGCTTTATGATGCTAGCTAACAAACATGTCTCGCATCAATAATATCATCAAAACTGAAAAAAACATAAACAAACCTTACAGAAACCTTGCTATACATCATTTATATACCATTCCCTGTTTCAAATGCTTTTGTAAAGATTTATTTTGAAGGAAAGAGTAGAAAATGCTTAAAAAGAACAGCCATCTTTTTTGCAAACACAATTTCCGTTACTTTGTGCTAGAACTTCATTTAACAAACCACACAAAACTCGCAGCTTTTCACGACAAAGAAGACATATATTTTACGGCAATATCAAAGATTTTTGTCGGCAACATCAAAGGAAAATGAAGACATCCACTTAGCCTGTCACAGACAGACAGACACACTTAGCGTATTATCATATTAGATTGTAATAGTCGCTGGGAATATTTTAGGAATCCTACCATCTGGGTACCTAACACAAATCAACCAAAATAACTAATATCTACGGTTCAGATACTTGCTATCGCTTTTCTTTAAATTTCTTTAATTTTTTCAATTGAACCTTATGGCAACAAAACAAAATATGTTTTGTCGCAAAATGTCTTTAAGTCCTATTTTAGTCAATATTTCAGTTACGCAATATAAATGGTCTTGTACTGTAGTCCAACTTAATATACTTTAAATTATCCTTAAAATGTCACAAATATGTCTTTAGCTTTCGGTCAAGAAACTGTAGCTATGAAAAGTTTTTAAACGTCATTTTCTCAAAACAACAAAAACTTAAGGCTTTGTTGTTATGATTCGACGACATGCCGTTGTAGCATTATCCATGTTGGTCGATGCGACAAAAGTGTCTCTTTTTGGCACTTTGAGAGAAATCTTTCTTAACCGCTTGCTTCGTTGATCTTCGTTCGAGTTACAGCTGTTGTTGTGACAGAAAATGAGAAAATTGATACTAATGGCTTTCCATATACGCGTTTTATTACCGCACTGCAGTACAGAATTCCTTTTACACAAAGGAGATTGTTCATTTTGAGTAAATTAGTTTGTGTGATAAATTTGAGATTACATTAGTTGGTGGTACTGCGCAATTGCACGTATTTTCCATACACTGAAACACGCAAATGACGTGTTTGTCTGACCACAACTAAAGCTACATACACGTAAACAGGAAAATCTTATGTCCCACGAAGTTTTATCATTCGTATCATTACGTCTGTCCTGTCATGTCAAAATCAAGTAAACGTCACCCACGGACTTGAAAAGTCACGTATGAGCAATTAAAAGCAAAAAAGTACAAACAAATACATTTTTGTCATTTTTGTCGTTGTCAACAATTATTTTAACATCATGTCTTTAGTGTTGAAAAATAATATAATTTTTGCTCGTATTTGAGGGTGTTGAAAACACTTGAAGCGCTGTTGCCTGTTGTTTTCCATCAACGTGCTTTTCGAGGATTTGTTTGCTAATAACCGGACCAACGAGATGTCTGAATTATATGAACTTACAATTTTTGGATAAGTAGTGTTCATTACAATTCAAATAAATTATTAAAAATAAGATCACGTTGTGTAGTCATCGGATTGTAGTAAAATAACCTACGTGTTGTTTTGTTTGAACTGTAATGTTTATAACGTGAATAAAAAAAAAAAAGTATCGAAAAAATAAAATCGAATTTCGCCTTTTATCAAAAATTTATCTCGCGAAACTTTCAAAAACGATCATTGGCGATTATTTACTCAGTACAAACATTCTTAATCGTCGATTCTCAAAAAAATATCCGCTAAATCTGTTTTTAAAAAATCAGTTTTAAAACTTTTTTACCTTTGTATGGCGATACAATTTTTAAAAACATATTTGCATTGAAATGAAAAAGCGATGAAGTGTATCATACAAAATCTTTTTTAGACATCGCGAAATTTTTTTAAACAGTGGATAAGCGACAGTTATCCGAATAATTTCGCCGATTAAGTAATCAGATTCAGATATACAGAAACGAATATGCCAAGCATAAAGGTGAGGCTAGGCTCAGTAGGCACTTATTTTATTCCTTTTCTGACGTTTTTTCAAGGTTATTGTCTAATCCATTTTTATAAAAGTTCTTTTTTCTAAAAGAGCAAAGTATATTTCAACCCTAGATATAAAGGTTTGTTAAGTATACCTGGGCCTGCTTTCAACTTTTCAAATGCTCATAAGAAATTTGATATTATAGCTAAATAAGAACCTTGTTTTACTTATAAACTTGCTGTACTTAAGAAATGATTTTATCTCGATGATTTTACCTGTAATTATATTTTAATGCGTCTATCAAAGACTAGTCGTTAGCGCGGGGAATATTGCACGAATTTACATGAAGTAATGAAATTTTCTTTGATAGGGGATATTATGAGTAATATGAGTGATAAAAAAGTAGACAATTATATGAACGTAGAATTTAGAACACAATCAAATAAACATATAGGACGGCTTAGCTAATAAACACTGTAAAAAAAACGGAAATTTAACAACGGAACATACATGCACAATAAAATCACGAAGAACTAAAGAACTAAAAACAACAACAATACAACCATACTTACTAAATTACTTTGCATAAGCCACACACCACAACGTCAATATAAACACTAACTATCCAACACGTAACTGAAAATACTTCCTCTTATGAATAAGTTTAAACAAAAACCTTTGTAAAAGAGGGGATCAAGATTAAAGGAAAAACTCAACCTCAGCACGGATCTCATTCATTAATAATCACCTATAGTTGGCTGTAAAAAATATTTTCTTCTCTATATTAATAATACCCGTCGGCTGTTTGGCGGTCAAAAGGAGGTCGTGATAAACACGCATAAATGCGAAATATTTTCACCAACTTCATTTTGACCGCTCGTGCGTAGCAAACCAATCGGTGTTTAGGAATAACCAATCCAAGTTCTTCGCAGCCTCGGCATGCTAACGAAGGAGCATGCAACGAACAGATGAGGAAGGCCATTTTGATAGTTGTGTTGAGTTTTCTCTTATAAATACGTTTTTAAACATGGACAACTCCTAAACAAATTTTAAGCTAGCCAGTTAGAGTTTTAGCTAGAGTGTTTCGTTTGGTATAAATACACTTTATCCTTACCAAGTTTATTCCTCTCATACATGTTATGTATGATTTGGCAGAACTGTAAATATATTTGTTGAGAGAGCATATGTGTCATTTTTCTCGTGTTCATTTTAAAAGTTAAGCATTTCGTTTTTTAAAGTAGCACCTTTGATTCTTAATGCTTAAGTGTGACTAGGTGATACAACATTTTAAGGCTCACAATTAATTCCAGAAATTGCAAGAACTTTTCCGCGTGATAAAATGATGATGATAATGACGAGGACACCTCCTCATAAAACTTGTCTTAAGAAAGTATGTGTCTATTATATTTGCTATGACAAGTATAACTTGTGCGTTTTTTGAAAACAATTTGGATCAGTGTAACATTCACTGGGTGGAACCATTTTTTTCGTTCCCTTGAAAGTTGCACTTATCGACCGGCAACTGTAGTCTCGATTAGACTTTGATGATTTTCAAGGACTTGTTTTTGCTAACAAGTTTGTAAACACAGGCGGCGACGTGTTGTTATTTAAAGCAAAGTTAGAATGCAATTTTGAAACTTTCGCGACAACATTTTGTACAAAGTAGACAGTGTCACGTGAATTTTTCAGCTACACGTGTAACGACAGGTAAAAGTCAATTTTTGAAATTTCAAGAGGACTTATTCCGCAGAATTGAAAATATCAAGTGATTTTTATTGCTGGGATGGAGTTACGATAGACTGTTTTCAAGCTGTTGTTGCCGGAAAGTTCTTTTTTAATTAATAATATTCAATAGATGTTCGACATACCCGTTGTCTGTGCGCCTGTTGAAATGGTTTCGCAGCAGTTATTTTTTGAATCACAGTAGAGTAATTTTATTACTTCCTGCTAACAAGAAAAAAAGTATGCACGAGATACTGAGGCGGGAAGTATGTAGGACAAGCGAATTCTAGTGTATTCCGTATTTCATGTTGTTGAATATTTTTTTATTTTTAAAAACGAAAATTGTGATATTACCTTTTTCAAAAGGGTGTGTCTTTTATGACAAAAGTTATAACAATGCTTTCAAATGACATTTAAAAATAAGAAGTGACAAGGATTTGAACGATTAGTATTCTTTATTGCATTATTTCTTATCTTTCAAAACCATTTATGTAGCTATCACCATTAGGAGAAAGCTTAATTATAATATAAAATTGATCTTATTTGTGGTTGTTGAAAAAAATAACGTTCATCAGTTGAAATTGCTTATCTGAAATCTCTATAGTAACTTCTGTTTCTGATCCAATATGGCGCCAAATATGTCACTCATGTAAGCAATGCACGAAATATATGTTCTTGTGTAGCAACTGCTTATGAGATGCTATCTTCGTCTTCGATTTCTTGCATTTTTAATTTACAATATAATATTTTTGTTTGCTTGAGAGGAAAATTACTTATGTTATGACGTAGAGACGGTTAATTAATAAATCTCTCTACCACGTAAACATAATCTCCTTCTTCCATATATCTACCAACACATCTAAAATTTTTACTTTTGAACTTCTTTCGTGTCTTTACTCCTATTTCTAGTAAAAATTTAATACACAACATTGCTGGTTTGTAAGCACGCGGAATAGATTTGGCAAACTTTCATCATCAAGAAATGCCAAGTCAGATATTTACGTCAATGTCATTAAACTGGGTATTTTCTCCGATTAATTTCATGTTATTTTCTTTTGATACCACTAATTGGCGACATCACGCTCTCCGATAATGTGTTAGCATCGGTTGAAAACACCTTCAGTTGTAGTCAAAGTTTTCAGAGTATCACCACGTAAATATGTTCCCAAGGGTAATCATTTTACTGGCTGTTTCACAGGTGAGAAGTTCTAGAACGGAATTAATGTAAACTTACTAATAAAATGCTCGTAATTATTGGTCATAGCTATGCAATTTACAAATAATTTCTGTATTGATTACATTCTCACGGACTTTTTTGGTTCCACACCAGGTAAACTTCTTAAAAAATGCTCAGACGCATATTCTTTAGGTTGCGAAGCAATGGCTTTATTGGACTTGTGTAATGACTTACAACAATTTTATCAAATTTAAAAGTAAGAGTTGCGTGATAGAACAGTAATCATTTTGTTATGAGAAGCAATTACAGAAGAATTAAACTCGTAGTAAATAACAAAACGAACATGGGTGCGTATAGTTATTTAGCACTTTTACAATTTATTGCTGATTATATCCAATACTGTACAGATACGTATCAGACTATTCATAAAGACGCGCAATTTATTACCTTAATAAGTATTACACGTTGTTAGCCCGTGGAAGGTTTCACTGGGAATCGCCTGTCGTACATATTTTTCACGTTGTCTTTATTTCGTGTACTTTACTTGAACGGGATTATTACTATGATTATAGGTGCCATTATAATGGCATTTTTGACTACAATACCTCCGGGGTTTTTTAAATTGCTTTATAGACAGACAGCCAGTATTATAATATAAATAAGGTGACCTATGGATAAATCCATGGGTACACCCTTCCTCTATATATCGCATTTCGTGTTTCCGTACCTCGACGCGTTTTTCTCGCGCACAAGCAGGCAAACGGAATACGGCTATTATTAAAGAGACTAGTCGATAAGGCCCGTGGAAAAATCCACTTAGACAAAAGGCCAATGAAAAAATAGGTTGCTTCAGATGTTTTTCTGACGTCAGCAGTGCATATAAAAAAAATGTTCTTAAAATCTTACACAAAATGTCAAATGTCAAATCGCATTAAATCCTCCACACAAATCTTACACAAAATAAAAAAGAATCTTATAAGTGATTCATGTAACAGATATAACGTCCATAAAAAACAATACCGCAGGTGCAAAGCTTACAATTTGCCTTATTATATAAATGACCAAAAATTGAAGGTATCCAACAACTGCAGTATAATGCGACATTTAAAAAGTAAATCTACTAAAATTACTTGTACCGACCCTCTGACAATGCAAAAATTATCTGGAAAGAAGTTTACCAAAGCATTTTAAAGTACATTTCATTCATAAAATCTAAATCACTCAAAATGTCACATACAAAAAAAAGCTGATCAATGTAAAAAAAAATCTTTGTCAATGTATATTTTAAGATCAGTTAAGTTATTACAAACCCTGCCAAAGGTTGACACAAAATGTGAAAATAAACAATAAATTGTGCCTCTGGCAGAAATTTTTATTTAGGTTTAAAGAAATAGATTGCAAGGATAAATTATAATGCAACAAAACCTTTTGTTATATATTGCATATATAAAAATATATCTTTAGTAAACTTTAGACAAACTGTTAAAAAAAAATTAAAAAAAAGAACAGTGTTTAAACCCAAAGTTAATAAAAATCAGTCCTTTTAGCAACTTTCATGCTGTTTTACCATCAATAAGCCTTACACAAAATTTCAAATCTCACATAGTATTCTGTCACAAATGTTCACATAAAATATATATAAAAAATAAGAGAGTGTAAAACCAATTGGCAAATTTTTTAGGCTAATTAGTCAAATTAGAAATGCAAAAACAAAGTTTGAGTCATAATTCATGTTAAAAAACAACAACAATCAATTTAACAGTTCATTTTATGTCAATTTTTGCACTAAATTTGCAACACAAAATACAAATTCTAAATAATTCCTATGGTTTTCCTTTAAGTTTAATCAAAATATAAAAGATGAGAGGTGAACGACAAAATCAAAGTTTGCAGAATTTAATTATTTTGGTATATATGTCTATTGATATATGCGCTCTAAAACAATATTTCAATCCAAAATGTGAAAAAGAAAAACAGTTTGCAACAAAATCAGTTATTCTGATGATATTGCATATATACTTTCTTTCCACAAAAGTGTAAAAAAAAGAATGGTTGTAGGAAATACTTCTGATTCAACAAAAATCAGTATTTTTGATATTTTGCATCTTGTACTCATTAAATATTGGGATGCATCAAATTTAGAAACAGTTATTTCGGTATGTTGTACAGAGTCCTGCCCGGTAAGAATTTATATATACAAAATATAAAAAAAACCTTGCAATGTGCAAAATCTAATTCTCCTTCTATATGTCTTCTGTAATATGTCAAAAAAAGTTTAAGTTATAAAGTCTAAAACAACAAAAATCAGTTCTATCAGTATATGTTATGCCATTGTCTGACAAAATGTGAACCTTAAAGTTTCATTAGGCACAGCTTGTAAATTAAGAACAACCAATATCATGGATGTTTGTCTACTTCATACCATCCTGTCCCAAAGAATATATATATCTAAAATGTGAAAATTGAGTAGTAAAACAGAACTTTGCAAAATTCCATTTTTTTTTTAAATACAATATTCTGCAACTATAATTTATATAATCCAAAATGTCAAAAGGAAGACAAAAATAAATTACAAAGAGTATATATAAAACTGAAATCAACAAAGTAGCCCTTTTGGTGTATTGAATATGGCCATATGCACAAAAGAAAAAACGGTTGTATTTAATAATTCTAAATCAACAAACATCAGTCTTTGCCCACAAACTATATATTACATGAAAATGTCAAAACCATAAATTAGAAGAAATTAAATTTATACATCTTAAAAATAAGTAATTTCTGTACTTTATTCTTAGAACTTTTTGCAGGAAAAGAACTTCGCAAACCAAAAATAGAATCAGGAAAATGTTTAAAATTTTCAGGGTTAATAACATTTTATGAATTTTGTGGCAATTTTACGTTTTGTATATATATTGTCAGTTGAATTTCTCGTTTTCATATAAAAACAGGAATAGCTTGCAAGTTGCAAAGTCAAATTCTACAAAAAATAGTTCTTTCGCTTTATTGCATGATCCAAACACATAACATTTCAAAAAACACAGAACAGTTTGTATATATTATATATATACACTATGTATATATATAAATGAAAAGTTACCCCAGCCTTTCATGTACATTTTTTACATTTAGGGTGAAAAATGTGAATCCTTCCGCTGCCTTTCCCAAAAAATTAAAATAAAAAATAAATAATCAACAACCCATGTAAATACTGCAACAAAATCAAAAAATGTGAAAAAGCTACGTAAAGTTTCCCCATAATATGAAAAACCTCTGTCAAAGTTTTTTCGATGTTGTACTCCCTCAAAAAAGTTGAAACTTTTCTTAAATAAGACAAAATGTCATAAACAAAAACATTTTAGTCAGAACATCTAGAACAACAAAATCACTACACTTAAGGTACCAGAATTACTACATGTTAAATAAAAATCGTTTCGTCATATTACATGTAACCGATGTATATAAGTTTAGTTACACAAAATGTGAAAAATACATTATTTGCATATATACACAAAATGTGAAAAATACATTATTTGCTTAAAAACAGTCCTTAAACTATTCTTAAATATTATGTAATACTTTTTTAAAAGTTGTTGTGGCTTGTTAATTTAAGCTTAAAATGTCAAGTGAAATAAGTTACAGCCACATTCTTAGCAAAGACCACTACGATAACTTCGGTAGCTAGCTTACATGTAAAAAGCAACAAAAACTCACAAGTTAGCTAGGTACTTGTAATCTTAAGTTTGAAGCTAACATAAGCTAGCTACAGCAGCTAATAGTTGGTCAGTTGAATATAAACTGGAGACATAGCTAGGTATAAAGAACATGGCTACATATTTATAAAGTCCGAGCAAGCTAGCTATAGGTTGTTGTTGGTGTGGTTGGCTTTATGATGCTAGCTAACAAACATGTCTCACATCAATAATATCATCAAAACTAAAAAAAAACATAAACAAACCTTTGAAACCTTGCTATACTTCATTTACATACCATGCCTTTTTCCAAATGTTTTTGTAGATTTATTTTGAAGGCAAGAGAAGACAAATGCTTAAAAAGGACAGCCATCTTTTTTGCAAACACAATTTCCGTTACTTTGTGCTAGAACTTCATTTAACAAACCACACAAAACTCGCAACTTTTCACGACAAAGAAGACATATATTTTACGGCAACATCAAAGATTCTTTTCGGCGACATCAAAGGAAAATAAACACATCCACTTTGCCTGTTACGGACACACAGACACACAGACACACTCTCCGTATTATTATAAGAGATTAATGTGTAAAACGTTTCACTTTATAGGTTGTTCAGGGAGGAAAAATTTACAGTTTGGTGCAATTTAACACTGCCAATGCCAAAACTAGCAAAGCTTTCTTCCAGGTAATTCTACAATCGGATAACGGCGGCTATGAATTCTCTTCGACTGATTTTAAAAATATTTTAATTGCAATGAGCGAGTGCAATCTGCAGGAGGGATCCATTTGCCACATAAATAAAATTATTGATTGGAAATTGAAAAACAAAATCACCATAACCATTGAACAGAATAATTGGGTTTTCCCAAAAAGCTACAGAACAGAGACGTAGAAGAAGACGAAATACTAAAGAAAGATTGGTGCATGTTAAAATCCGAATACGAAGGTCTGGCGAGGTATTGTTTAAATATGGTGGAAGTAGCTACAAGAATAAAAATTCTACTTCGCTTAATAACAACAATTCAACCGGTGAGTAGAAACATGGCTTTTTAAAGTTACATTTTTTGATCTTAAAAACTCTGAATCCTTTCGTTTGATTAAGGATACTGTAAGGGTATAGACACACATTCAGTATATTCATTATTTTTCAAAAATTATGTTTTTTTTTTCAAAATTAATTATTGAATATAAAAGCAAATTAAATTGTTTATAGGATAATATAAATATGAAATTTAATTTTTTTTCCAGGTAGCAAAATCTTTGTTTTTCACTAAAACGTCCGAAACTCCCCTCCGTTTAATTTTTTTTCTGCGTCATATTTATCAATCACTTTAGCATTACCATACCTTGTCACATTTTACAACAATACTTTGTCACATTTTTTCGAAAAAGCGCGTCGTTCGTTTTTTATTTAACAATTTGTGAAAGAATGAATTTTTGCTCGCTCTTTTGTGTTTTAACCTGTCTTTTTCTTTAAATAATCAAAATATACATAAAATGTGACAAAGTCATTTGCAGCAGGTATCGTTGAGCACGTGTGCAAAGTTTTGTTGAGTTTCTCCATCGTGGAGGGGAGTTTCGGACATTTTAAGTCATGTATACATCGTGAAAATCGAACATCTACAATTCCTCGTAAAAGAGTTTTTTGCAACCTGACTTTTACAACAATAGCCTAATCAAAGATGTGTAGAAGGTTTAAAGCGAACTACCGACAACTCATTAAATATTTATGAGTTGGTAGAAAATATCAAACTCCAGATATTTTTGAAGAAAAACATTTTTTGTAAAAAAATTGTATTTATACCATTACAGTATCCTTAATATTATTATTATTATATTGAGTAATATTTACACAGAATAACCATTCAATAGTAAGTACAATCTTTACAAATATTTTAAAACATTATCAGTTATTAGTACAAAAACTATATTTTTATTTAACCTGCACTAATGTTTTTTGCTGACCAAAATTCTTTAACTATTTTAACAGATCAACGGTTTTCATTGGTCTAGTTTTTTTTCAAAAATAGGTAGATATGATATATAAATAGAAGAATTTGTTAAACTTCCTCTATCATAAATCCACCATATATATACATTTAAAACAAAAGTTCTTTCTATCAATATAAACTTATTTTATATAATGCTTGCCTCAGAAAAACATTTTATCAATAAAAAGAGATCAGATGTTGAGCATGTGGTTACCATTTTACTGCCATTTTATTCTGACTTTATTTCACCGATAACGTAAGGTTTATTTCAGAGTTTTTCAAACTTTTAAACTCTTTATTATTTTTTTCTATCGCAATCAGCTTGGTTAAAAAATACACCATGCAATAATCACCACCATCTAATGTTTTATTCACATTTTACATCCCTGTCAAGCTTGGTGATTTCAAAGTACCAAAAAATTAAAATATAATCGCCGGGCTTGTTTACTTAAAGGGTTCTAGTATATGAAATCAGTCACTTATTTAAAAATAATACACAACCTTCATCAACTTTGCCTTTACCTTGCCTTCCTTATTATTTTCTTCTCTTTTTAAATTTAATATAGACCTAATGGCTAGTAAAGGTAGGAGTAGAAGTTAGTAAAAAAACTCGATTAAAAAACATTGTGAGTCAAAAATTTAAGTTAAAAAAAAAATCAGTCAAACTCTTTTTCTTAATTTAGGTCGAAGGAATACTTCCGGAAACGGCTACTACGGAATGTGTTTGGTAAATGGTGTGTGGGTATTATGCTTCGGGACATGGACACCCAGACCAACTACTACCTGTCCGACTGGGTTCACATGTTATGGTCGGGTCACTGGTGTGAAAAAGAAGGTTGTTTTATCCAAAAAATCGTCAAACAGTCCACTAAAAAATGATGCACACAAAAATCAGAAAATTATACGTAAACGGAGAAGCTTCCGATCCACGTTACCTGCACTGACAGTGAAACAAACCTTAACGCATTTAACTGTAGGTCTAAAATCGGTATTACTTATCGTTAGGTAATTTGTAAATATTTTTAAATAATGTAATAAGGCGACCACGGTCATGGAAATTCCTGGAAAAAACATTGTCTTGAAGAATCCTGAAGTTTTGCAAAAATCGATATATTTAAATCCTTACAGAAATAAAATCCGAAATAATTTTTTTTGTCAGGTGCCACTCCGTCTGGAAAATAATTTATTTTAAGTTTTTTGAAATTAAAAAATAGGTAATGACCAACTTTTCAAGCTCTACAACCAAAGTGGGACATCGCTTAAAAATACCTTTTGTTCAACTTTGCTCTATATAATGATGTTTATAATGAAAACAGTTTATTTTTCATCAGATCATTTGAAAAAAATCTTGTTTAATCTTAAAGAAGAGTTATAAGTTTTGCATTTTAAAGCAATTCACTAATAGCTACCCCATGCTGTGTGTACAAAGTTCCCTTTTTTATCTCAAGCGCTTTAAATCACTTCCCAGCTGAACTTTATAGGGGTTCGTGAAAATCTCCCAGCGATAAACATTATAATAAGAAGCAAGTTGTCTGTTTAATCAAGGTATATTCAGCCGTTTCGTTCTGGAAAATATGGAAAATCTCATAAGACGTCCTGGAATTTAGGTTTCAATTTTCTGTGGCCAGTTAAAGTTTTTAATGGCTTAAATGAATTTAGTTGGGCTTCTTTATAAATTATTTCTTGTTTTTTGGGAACCGGTTTTATATTTCCTATAAAATTGTTTCTCATTAACGTGTATCAGATAAGGTTGGTACATAATCAAATACAATAAATTGAGCATGGCTTCCTCTCTGATGTGACAACAATTATTTTGACGGTGTTAGGGTGATATAGCTACGTTGTTCAAATGACATTTTAGAAAACTAGACATTAGCATTCATAAAAAAGCCAATTTATAGTTACAGTAACGGCTCATGATCGATAATATTGAATCATAGTTTTAATAACAGGGAAATTTAAATGCATCTAATGGAATTACTACTAACTTTAGTGCAGTAATTCATCGTTGCCCTGACAGTGAATCAAAATACCATAAGCTGTTACACATAACAACAAAAATAAATGACATCCAGCTGCATGCAAAGTAATTAAAACTGAATCACCACGACTTTATCATACATTGCTTCGCTGAGCAATGCAGATTTAATCGATGGAAATTATTTTTTCATTAAAGAGCGAAATATATGCCACGAAATATAACAATTTCGCGGAATATGTTGAATTTTTTGAGACCAAATTTTAAAACAAATTTCTAGCGATGTGTCCTGTCATAATTACTTGAGAAAAAACTTTGTGAATCTAAATATTGGCCCTGTCCACATGGATTTTGATATGGCTTAAATTTAAATCACGGCAAACTTAAAGTGTGTTTTCAATTGAAATAAAACCTTGAATATTCCCACTGTAGTTTGAGTTGTATTCGCCCTCCCCTTCCGTTTTTTAATAATTCTTCTTTTCTCGGCTGCATGGCTGCATGATATACTTGTGATACTTCCCAAACTTTTAAGTTTCATACCCCTCAGAGCCGTGGATATTGACTATTACTCAAAACTACTCATAAAAATCTCTATGAAATCCTTATAATCGAGAAACTATAATAACTTTCGTAAGGATTATACTTAGAAGTTGAAACATACAATAAAACTTTATTTCATTAAAGGGAAACATTGTGTAAATTTTGTGATTAATCCGACATAAGCAAACATTTATTGCTGTCATTTTTTTTCTTTTATGAAGTATTGTAAATTTAAAAGTTTGAGTCAATTTTAACTAGTCTATCAAAAGTTATTGAAGGAGTTAAGGAGGGAGTTATTGAGGCCCTTTCGCTGGTAATAATATGTTCCAAAAAACCCGGTCCGAATAGGGTAGAAGTGTTCTGCATCAATTTGTAATCCCTTTTTTCCCCATTTGTCATCTCTTCTACTGCGATTTGCATCCCCTGCCCTTACTTGTAATTCCTCGCTTTTGCATCTAATTTCTAGTTTGATATTATTTTAGTTAGCTATAATTTTATTCAATAATTTATTTCCAAAATAGTTTATGAATTGTCAGCAGTTTGTGCAATGACTTGACGCTTGGTAAATAAACTAACGACAATAAGTTTCGCTTAAACGTAAGCGTATTAAAATTTTCTCCGCTACCTGCTTTAAAATAACAACGACGTCTGCTACTTTATTAGAATATTCAACCTTTTGACAGTAACCTTAACGTTTTGAGGAATTCCATAAACATTGAAATTTCATTTTAAAACTTTTTCTTCGAGTTGCATTACAATACTTGTTAAATCGTTGAGTTTTCCTGTACGTTTGGGTAAAAGGTTATTTTTAAAACTAAAAAAATATAAAATAAAGACAAAAAGGCAAAAACAAAAAAAGATGAAAGAAAAAAATAATGCCGAGTTACAGTGAAATAATAATAAGTGAACAATACCCATTTTCAAGTAGACATGTATATAAAGGATAAAATGTACAAAGAATGATGCTAAATAGAGACATGAAGTACAAATTGGTGAAGAAGGAATACAAATTGAGGGAGAGATTGCGTATCGGTGCAGAATATGTAGCAAAGGTTAATTCGCACTTTAACATAATCTTTCGATAAAGTTTTTCATAGAAAATTACTTAATTAAATTTGCATGCAGAACAAGCAGGCATAAGTAAAAAATATGTGAATGTCGAAAGGAAAACACACGAAGTCTGCAATAAGAGAATCCCTGGAAGGCTGTATTTGCCATGAGCTAACAGTGATGACACGAAGGCTTAAATTGTGGTGTAATTGGAGATATATTTCTGCTGTTTTAACAGTAATCCTCACACAATGTCTGTTAGTGGTTTTTGACGAGACGTTTTTACGTAATGACGTAAGGTGTGTCTTAATCACATTCTTTCAATTGCTAACAATGTGCCTTTAATTGTATTATTTGGACCAGTTGCTTTCTAATCATTAACAACCACAATAATTATTCACTATGAGCACGACAGGTATTCGTCATTGTTAAGGATTTTTTTTCTCATTGACTTTTAAACAGCTAAAAAAGACACATCATCAACTTATAGAATTCAAAGTTTTAAGCCCGCCATTCCCCCAAAATCAATGTTGCAAATTGGTTATTCTTATTTGATGGAGGCAGCAATATTTCAAGGGGATTAGAGGATAGCAATATCGACTTTTGGGGAAAGGAGAAGTAATAAAAAGAGATTATGACATCAAAGATAACGAAAAGCGCTGATTTTGTTCTTTTTTAATCACATTTTCCTAAACATTTTTTTCAAGGTTGTAGACCTGTCAACTAGAATATAACTTTATAATTGCGTATAAATATAATGTTGCATTGTATAGTCTGATAGGTCATTTCTCGCAGATTCATATATATAGTATTGAAAAGAGTGTTACTACATCTGAGCCATCTTGGCATGCTAAGCAATCCAGAACAGATGATCTCAAAACAAACACGTGCCTCATGCCAGTTGAGTACCACTGCTAGATTATAGTTGTTTTTTATATTCTGTGTAAAGTATTCTTGAGAAGATTTCATGCGATTTGACATTTGACAATTCGTGTAAGATTTTAAGAACGTTTTTGGAAACAGTCTTTTTAGCATTTTCAGTTCAACGTTTTTGGTAAAGGGCAGTATTCAATATGCTGAAATATTTGCTGATGTCATTAAAATTTGAATGACGTATCTTTCCTATTGTTCTTCTGCCTAAGTGGATTTTTCAACGTGCCTTATCGACTATAATCTATAATTATAGCACGACTGCCAGACAAACTACCAAACCCAACATAACCAATAATCAACAAAAGCAGAGAAGTTAGTTTCGGATAAAAAAGTTATCGAGACCGTAGAAGATTCGGTGCGTCAAATTATTGTAATTTTGCACGCTCGTTCACGCGAATTTATACCGGCTAAAAAAAATCCAATCAATATATAAAGGGTTGCGGAGCGGGAACAGGTCCTTATGTTCGCAAGCGAAATATTTACATCATACTCCATGACAAATATGGAGAGACCTTTTATCCGCTCCAATAGACAGTTTAAATAAGATCTTATGAAAATTTCCTAGAGTAAAACGCAATCTTGACCTCAGATCTTCCTTTTACTTTTTAATATATGCATGCTGGTGACCCTAGCCACTATTAAATTGCGAAAAATAAGCTCTGGGGAAAGATAATTACAATATGCATTCGTTTTCAGAGCGAAAAAACAGCAAACATTTCCAGCATAGGTTATCTTAAAGTTTTTATAATTAAACGCACTTTTCCGTTTACGGGGTTTTTCAGTTTGATTAACAAAAAGTGTAGCAAAATGGGAGAACGAAAATCAAAAAATTCGAATACGCGCTTAGTAAGAAACCTTGAAAACATTTTCATACAAAGCAAAAATAAAGGTTAACTGAGCAATCTTACGTGTACTCTTATAGAGCACTCCGGCTTTTGGGCTGCATTGCAGCGTCTTCAAATGTTACGAATCGAACAAAGCTGCTATAAATCGAATCAAAGCATAACGTAACGGACAACCTTGTTTTTCAGGAGCTTTTTTCTTGTTGTTTTAACTCACGTCACAAAAACCGTGCCTGCGACTAATTCACATTCAGAAAACAGTAAAAACAGCATCATTATTTTTCACAGTTTGAATATTTTATTCTCCTAGTTAAATTATGAAGAAACTGAATAAACATACAAAAGGATGTGTTTAACGTTTACAACAACAAATTTAAAGCTTCTCTCCTAACAACTGATGTTGCAGTTTAAAAAATGTTTTTTCCAAAAACAACGGCCATCGTTTTGTTCAGGTTGTGCAATCTGTAAAATAGATACAAAGAAAGAAAAAGTAGGTTCGGACGATTCGTTTACAGAAAAAGGTCAAGTCAATATGCTTGATGTGTAAAGATGATTTATTTTATCTTCACTGTTTATTCGTATCACAGAAGTCGAAAGAAAATCGTTAAAAATCTCAATTCATTTATCTAGCTAATCCATACTTATCAGAAATTACAAAAAGCTGTAGATCAAATTAAAAAGCTAGCTAGCTATCTTTCCTTGCTTGTGTCTTAAGAAGAAAATTTAACCTAACGTTGTCTCTGTGCAAAGATTAATCAAACTTTATTAAAACTACTAACCTTATCCGACATTCATTTTGAAATGATGTTATATAATTCCAATCATTAGTTTTTCTTTGTGACGTATTGCAAAAGCTGTTGTTGTTACCTAACACAAACTTAACTTACGCAAAAACATTTTCAGTTTGTTTTGTTTTTTCAGTTTTATTCGAATGTCCGACATCAGCGTACAGTTTGGGTCAAGTTAAAAAAACGGAAAATAATTCTTTATCGGGAAACTAGATGCCCCTTTCGGTTGAATCGTATAAAAAACAAAGAGTTCCCACGTGCTCCATGGTAATCGATCAAACGGTATCATCTTCGCCAAAGCGAAAAAGTTTTAATTTGATGAAACATATTCTGGGGTTTCTGCATTAACAGTACCGCAGTGTGTTCTGGATGCAATATTGCATTGGCCGGTGACATATTTTGTTTAGAACCTGATATATCAGAAAATGCTAAAAAATGTTAATCGGAACAAGAATGGTGTGCGACATCAATGTACAGTTCGAGTCGAGTTGCAAAAAAGGAAAATACTTCTTTATCGGGAAATTATTTTCTGGTTAAATAATTATGAGATTTCCCGAACAGGAAATTTTTTCATTTTTCCGAAATTTGTTCTGATTGAACCCAAAAAATGAATGATATATATATTTGAAGATTTTCAGTAGGTGTTGAGGATTGCACAAAAACCGCTTGTCAGAATTTATATAAACGCCTGGGTAATGCAGACGTTAAAAAAGTTTCCTGATATATATATTTATTGAAATAATTTCCGTTTCTGCAAATTGAGCCGCACTGGTGTATGCTCACCAGCAGGGTTTAAAAAGTTTATTTCCTGACTTGCGTTCAATATAGCTACAATCGTACACAAAAAATATGGCTCTCCAATCCCCCTCAATGTTAAAAACTGCCCTTTGTGGCTGAGTAACGTAAACGATTACACGTAACATACCTTTATAAAAACATTGATCATGAGTGGGAACAGAACGTACTATCTGCAAAATATCTAGCTAGATATGTTCTTTTGCTGACTTTGCTAAACTTTTTGGTTCTTGTTTTTTTGTATAAAATTGCCAGAGACAACAATGTTTGTGGACGATAGTAGCTAGAACAAGCTATGTGATGGGATATTCCTACATAGTAGAATTATCTCAGTCACTGTGTAGTACATAGCTAGCTACTGTAGCTAAAAAATCTGTCCAAAAGAATTTTTTTATGCTAGGCTAGGAGGTATGTAGTTGATTTTATGCTAGCTACAGTAGCTAATCTTATGTTAGCTACATTGGTAGTTTTATCCCAACTAAGTAGTTAAATTTATGCTAGCTTTGTAGCTCTTTTATGCTATAGCTATATGACACTGTTTGCTCTTTTTATGCGAGCTGGCTAGCACAAAAAAGAGCAAAGAACAAGTAGCTAGCTATATGCTATCAAAGTTCTGTTATTATTCCAGGTAAGTCGGCAGTTTTATACTAGCTGGCTTTAGGTGTGAGTGAGGCTAGAAAGGGGCTCATTACATGTAAAAAATAGTGATGTACTAGCTAATCATACCCTTTCTTCGTTTTCTTGAAAATGCCCTTCCGTCCATTACGACCAACAAGCCAATATGGCCATCAACGCAATTTTCATTTCAAGCGCTATGTATCTGAGGAAATGTCACGTGATATTAATAAGCGTGACCAATGAATCACATGGCTAAAGCTGTATGCCGACTTGATCTCCACTAGAAACGGCGTATGTCTCGACCAACCAGATTTTCACGGAACATTTTAAAGAAATGACCACAAAATAAAGTTGGGTAAGTGGGTATATACGCCAACGTTTTCAAAATTTGATGTACTAGGAGAAAATCACGGAAATACGTCCCGCTCTAATACATTTATGGGAACGAGGAAAATAGCTCCGCTGCGCTCGGCTCGCTCACGCTCCCCTTCGCTCCGCTCCGCAAAAAGAACTATATATTGTAAATAAAAGTTGTAAGGAAATCGCAAGCTGTTAAAGTAATGTCGAGCGTGACCTTTCTGGTTTCTTCAACAGTTCTTACACAAGCGTGTATCTGAGCACGAGATAATCAGATTAAATTGCAGTAAAAATGATTTTAATGAAGATTGACAGAAGGTGCATGGTATTTTTTAATAAGCAGCCGTCTCTGTGACGTTACCGTTAGCGACTATGGACGCAAAGCAACTGAGTTTTGAGAACAAATTAAATTTTAACTTATAGTAATCGTACATGCGTTTAGTATGCTTTACTGTGAAAGATTATAATTTTGAGTATTTGATGGCGAAGCATAAGCATTATTAGATGAATCAAAGTCACACGCACTAAAAAGTTTAGAGGAGTCAAAGTGAAATTAGTACCTTAAAGGAGTCAATTTGACGCCTTTAAGGAAGTGTTATTAAATTCTTTATTTCAATGGTTTTAAATGACTCGCTTCAAGTTTTTATAGGTGTCAAATTACCCTCGACGGAAATCAACCGTTAGCAGTCCGCCAAATGGGCTCTATACTCTGTTCTTATAAGGACGTAGAGAGAAATTAAGCCTTCACGACAACTACACACAGCGTGGTAGCGTATTTAAGTTTAAATTCCCCTCATATTGAAATAGTCCGAAACAATGACGAAAGAAATCTGTGGGAATATTTTGAATATTAGCGAGGGTGTACAAGACAAAGAGGAAGTCAGGTTATCTGAAACCGCTTTTCAATTTGATCATCATAGTCACTGGGGACATAAAAACCTGTTTTAGGGGCCTTAAGATAACAGGGTTCCTGGGAAGCGGAGTATGTAGAGCGAACTCTGCTTCAGTTTTTTCTTCGCCTTGGTTGTTATTGTAGCAAGTACTGGCTGGCATATCTCTACCCTTTATTCTCTCTGCTGTCTCCTGGTTTGTTGAATTTGTTTCCATATTTTTTGTGAGGCTATCAGTATATCTTTTTAACAAGCAGTTTTAAGAAGGGCTAGCATAAATTTTACGAGTTTGACTTGAGAGATATATAGATAAGAAGAAGAAGAAGAAGAAGAAGTTTTGCGGGGGAATGGGTTCTTATTAAGCGCTTTGTTGTGTCTCTATAATAATTACCGTATTCTGACTGTCTGTCCGCAATAAACACGTCGTGTCAAGGCCACACTAAACTTTTTATCTGGACGAGATATCAAATGCGATATATATTTACCGAATTTGTTTGATCGCTCGCATGTAATTGGTCGATTGACATAAAATCCTGTCACTTCACAAGGCTTCGAATTTAGGAGATCGATTAACCTACGCTTTATTTAAAAATAAAACTTTCCGTGCTTCCAACACTTACCATTCTCAATCAACATTTCATCAATTTCTTTTGTTGTTGGCTAGTTCGATCTGGTGATTTGATGGTGGTTGATTAGTTGTTATGAAAAGGTACCGTTAGAAGAGTTTCTAAACAGCACTTAGCTTAACCGCATTTCCATAAGAGAATTCAGTAATTATTTAAAAACACATAGCAGCTTATCACCCTCGGGAGATTTTACGTGTGCTTATAACTTGTCAATATTTTTTTGTTTAACTTTAACACGAATGGCTAATTTATGTTATGCATGTACACGTCAGAATATTGTCAAGAGAGGATATTTTTAGTTTGGCATTTATTTGTCATGAAGAATTTAGCACATCGCAAATGACTTATTAAAGGCCCACTTCTGAATCACCTACGCTCAATTAAGCTCGGAGATCCAATGTGACCTTTAGCTTACAAGATTACTTGGTGTTTTTTTAAACTTGGAGAGTTTAAAGAGTTTACTATACAGAATTGTCTAACATTTAAAAGATTGGAAAAAACAATTGGTTAATTTGGGCATAGATACACTTGCCTAGCCACATTTCATGAACATCAAGAGCGAAATATAAATATAAAAATGTTGACTTTCTTAGTGATATTAACCAAAAAAAATTAATATATTAGCTACATTTTGCAAGTTTTCCAAGTGTTCAAAAATATTGAATTCTGAAACTTTATTTTTCCATCTTTGAGTACTGGCTCTACAGCTGTTGTTGCGACAAAAAACAAGCAAGTTGATATTTTTTTAATGGTATGCGCATGAGCGTTTTATTAACGCACTGCAGTAAAGAATTCCTGTTACACAAAGGAAGATTACTTTCATTATAGGTATTGCGCAATTGCATGTATCTTCCAGTCACTGAATAAAGCTAATGACGTCTGACCACAAAAAAGCTACATACACGTAAACAGTACATTCTTATATTCCATGATATTTTATCACTCGTATCATTCTGTCCTGTTATGTCAAAATCAATTAAACATCACAATCCCTACGGACTTGAAAAGTCACGTATGAGCAATTAAAAGCAAAAAAGTACGAAACAAATACATTGTTGTCATTTTTGTCGTTTTCAACAATTCTTTAAACATCATGTCTTTAGTGTTGAGAAATAATATAATTTTTGCTCGTATTTGAGGGTGTTGAAAACACTTGAAGCGCTGTTGCCTGTTGTTTTCCATCAACGTGCTTTTCGAGGATTTGTTTGCTAATAACTGGACCAACCGAGAGGTCTGAATTATATGAACTTACAATTTTTGGATAAGTAGTGTTCATTACAATTCAAATAATTTATTAAAAATAAGATCACGTTGTGTAGTCATCGGATTGTAGTAAAATAACCTACGTGTTGTTTTGTTAGAACTATAATTTTTATAACGTGAATAAAGAATTAAAGTATCGAAACAATATAAGCGAATTTCGCCTTTTATCAAAAAATTATCTCGCGAAACTTTCAAAAACGATCATTGGCGATTATTTACTCAGTACAAACATTCTTAATCGTCCATTCTCAAAAAATTATCCACTACATCTTTTCTTTTAAAAAATCTTTTTTACCTTTGTATGGCGATACAATTTTTAAAAACATATTTGTATTGTAATAAAAAAGTATTAAAGCGATGAACTGTATCATACAAAATATTTTTTAGACATCGCGAAATTTTTTTAAACAGTGGATAAGCGACAGTTATCCAAATAATTTCGCCGATTTAGTAATCAGACTCAGATTTACAGAAAGGAATATGCTAAGCACAAAGGTGTGGCTAGGCTCAGTAGGTAGGTACCTATTTTTTTCCTGTTCTGACGTTTTCTCAAGGTTATTGTCTAATCCATTTTTATAAAAGTTTTTTTTTTTAAAAAAGCAAAGTATATTTCAACCCTAGATATAAAGGTTTGTTAAGTATACCTGAGCCTGCTTTCAACTTTTCATATGCTCATAAGAAATTTGTAAAATCTGCATACTATGGCTAAATAAGAACCTTGTT